>CAUDMG010001851.1:0-100000 GCA_958450375.1 Homarus gammarus
CACATCCGAAGTTGAAAAAAGGGATAAAGAAGAAACGGTTCTGATGATATTCCTCTAAGTCCAGATCACTATCGACGCGAACGCCAATGCCGATGTTTGTATTCGATGAATTATTCTTATCAACTGGCACGCCTCCACTCAATCCCATGACCATCATCAGCACCAACACTTTTGTCATCATCATACTGGACAGTCAGGCGGTAGTAATGTGACACCTGGTGAAGTAATAGTACTAGATAATCTAATACAGTAGGTCATGGGATATCCGCATTAACAAGGAACCAAAAGAACAGTATGCAAGCAAAGGTTGATAGACAAGGAGGAAGGAATTAAAAAGTTGAACTAACAAAAATTTAAACAACATTTATAGTTTAGGAACATTCTAGATTTTAATAAAAAGGCAAAAAAACATATTTCTTTCATTAATTTCAAGGTATTCAAATTCTTGTGACATACTTCAACAGTTTCACGACCACTACTGCATAAATCTCTTCTCAGCAGTGACTCAAGCCCTAGGCCCATTAATCAGACTTTAGAGTATTCTGAAATAGCAGCTTTAGTTAACAGACCAGAATCATGTTTGTACACAATCCCTTGCTACCTCCCCCTGACAATCGAGGATGCCATTTAGTACAATTCCATTGTTAAGTCACATCCAAGCAAACAATTCATTAAATTGTGCAAAGTGAAATAGGAACCAAAGAAATACTAAGTTAAAACAACTAACACTTTAATTAACACATTAATCCTATAATACTGTTTTTTCTCCGTTTTGAAAAGTATCTCCTAATAACTCATAATACTAGTGGGTAAACTAATGCCAAAACATAGTGAACATGGATGAAATAAGATACCACCCACTTCCCTGACCTCACATTCCTGTGTTATAATACCCTGGATGATGACACTCGGGACCAAACGTAAACAAAATACAGTACATCTTAACAAATAGACTTCTTCATATTATATGATTATTAAATATTAGAAGTCTTAGAGAACCAATAGAATTCATATGCAATGAAAAAATAAACTACAGTAATTATTACAAAGGATATACAGCTTTCATATTTGTTTGATAGAAAACCTCTCTTGCAACGGTGACTCATACAGAATGAATATACGTACAGCATACATCTTCATATTATATAAATTCATAGACTTATTTAATACTTCCATATACAGTACAATTACACACTTATATATATATATATATATATATATATATATATATATATATATATATATATATAATAAAGAAGTATGTCTGTGTGTGTGTTTGTGTCTGTGTGTGTGTTTGTGTCGGTGTGTGTGTCCGCACGAGAATCTTGGAAACTTCCTTACCGATCTGTAGTGATCATGGATGGTGTTATATGTAGTGATGATTGATTATGATGTTATATATATATATATATAGTGATGATGGATGGTGTTATATGTAGTGATGTCGGATGATGTTATATGTGATGATGATGGATGATGTTATATGTAGTGATGATGGATGATGTTATATGTAGTGATGATGGATTGTGTTATATGTAGTGATGAGGGATGGTGTTATATGTAGTGATGATGGATGGTGTTATATGTAGTGATGATGGATGGTGTTATATGTAGTGATGATGGATGGTGTTATATGTAGTGATGATGCATGGTGTTATATGTAGTGATGTCGGATGATGATATATGTGATGATGATGGATGATGTTATATGTAGTGATGATGGATGATGTTATATGTGATGATTGTGGATGGTGTTATATGTAGTGATGATGAATGATGTTATATGTAGTGATGATGGATGATGTTATATGTGATGATGATGGATGGTGTTATATGTAGTGATGATGGATGGTGTTATATGTAGTGATGATGGATGATGTTATATGTAGTGATGATGGGTGGTGTTATATGTAGTGATGAAGGATGGTGTTATATGTAGTGATGATGGATGGTGTTATATGTAGTGATGATGGGTGGTGTTATATGTAGTGATGATGGATGGTGTTATATGTAGTGATGATGGATGGTGTTATATGTAGTGATGATGGATGGTGTTATATGTAGTGATGATGGATGATGTTATATGAAGTGATGTCGGATGATGTTATATGTGATGATGATGGATGATGTTATATGTAGTGATGATGGATGGTGTTATATGTAGTGATGTCGGATGATGTTATATGTGATGATGATGGATGATGTTATATGTAGTGATGATGGATGATGTTATATGTAGTGATGATGGGTGGTGTTATATGTAGTGATGATGGATGGTGTTATATGTAGTGATGATGGATGGTGTTATATGTAGTGATGATGGATGATGTTATATGAAGTGATGAAGGATGGTGTTATATGTAGTGATGATGGATGGTGTTATATGTAGTGATGATGGATGGTGTTATATGTAGTGATGATGGATGGTGTTATATGTAGTGGTGGTGGATGATGTTATGAAGCGATGATGGATGGTGTTATATGTAGTGATGATGAATGGTGTTATATGTAGTGATGATGGATGGTGTTATATGTAGTGATGATGGATGATGTTATATGAAGTGATGAAGGATGGTGTTATATGTAGTGATGATGGATGGTGTTATATGTAGTGATGATGGATGGTGTTATATGTAGTGATGATGGATGGTGTTATATGTAGTGGTGGTGGATGATGTTATATGAAGCGATGATGGATGGTGTTATATGTAGTGATGATGAATGGTGTTATATGTAGTGATGATGGATGGTGTTATATGTAGTGATGATGGATGATGTTATATGTAGTGATGATGGGTGGTGTTATATGTAGTGATGATGGGTGGTGTTATATGTAGTGATGATGGATGGTGTTATATGTAGTGATGATGGATGATGTTATATGTAGTGATGATCTGTGGTGTTATATGTAGTGATGATTAGACAATAAAATAATAAGAGTTTAATGCTCTTAAGAAATCTTGTACCACGCATCCTCTGCAATGGCACACGACTGGTGGTGAAGAACATTATGCCCCATGTACTGGAAGCAACAATAATGACAGGAAAAGCTAAAGAAGAGGACGTTTTTATACCAAGGATACCTCTCATCACCACTGACCTGCCTTTTGAGTTCAAGCGACTTCAGTTCCCGGTTAAAGTGAGCTTTGCCATGACCATCTAAAAACCCCAGGGACAGTCCCTAAAGATGATTGGCCTAAACCTGGTGTTTCCTTGCTTTTCTCATGGACAGTTCTATGTTGGATGCTCCAGAGTAGGAACTGGCAAAAAGATGTACATACCAGCTGCTAATTGCAAAACCAAAAATATGGTCTACCTTAATGCACTACAGTGAGACAATGTGGAGCCTCCCAGAAGGTGGCGACCTACCGTGGCCTAGGGATTCCGTTAGAATATAAATATATATATATATATATATATATATATATATATATATATATATATATATATATATATATATATATAATTGCTCAAGATTAAGATATCGTAATCTCCATTTCCTGAGGTGTAGTAGCATAATGTCATGTCTATGGTAGACTCTGCTGCCATATGCATCACAAATTAGGGTAGACCACATTTTTGGTTTTGCCATTAGCAGCAAGTATGTAAAGATTTTTTTAGTATTAAACAGTTATTATTTTATTGTCTATTCATCACTACATATAACACCACCCATCATCACTACATATAACACCACCCATCATCACTACATATAACACCACCCATCATCACTACATATAACACCACCCATCATCACTACATATAACACCACCCATCATCACTACATATAACATCATAACATCATCCATCATCACTACATATAACACCATAAAACATCACTACATATAGCACCATCCATACAGATCGGTAAAGTAGTTTCCGAGATTCTCGTGCGGCCACACCAACAGACAGACAAACCTCTTTGTTATATATATCGTGATAAAATCCCACTGAAAAAGGGAAACAACGGAGCACCTTAGCTTTCGTTTTTATTCAAGACCTATTCAGAGGCAACTGGATTACATGGACAGAGAGAGGCTTAAATATACAGGGTGACCTTAAAAGCATGAGGTCAGGTCATAAAGCTTAGATGTATTTAAATCATCTTGTGTCACAGAAAGACTTCTGGTTGAAGCTAGTTTGATTAAGGAATTAATATCCATAAACCTTAGTGATGGTCAGTTCAAAACTGATAATATGTTACATAAATTTATTTGTCAGTGGCCCACGGTTAAAAATGCTTTGAAAACCTTTGATCTAGATGTATGATAGTTATTAAGTGGGTCCCTTATTTTTGACCTGACCTGACTAGTCACGTCACCCCCCTTCTCTTAAGCTCCTCTACGTGTGTTGGTGTGGGGATTAGTGGATGACATTATTATGACCTGACCTCATGTTTTTAAGGTCACCCTGTATATTTAAGCCTCTCTCTGTCCATGTAATCCAGTTGCCTCTGAATATGTCTTGAATAAAGACGAAAGCTAAGGTGCTCCGTTGTTTTCCTTTTCCCGTGTGATTTTATCAAGATTTATCTTATCCACGTATTCATTGTGGATCTACATGAAATATATATATAATCAACGACCTCACCAGCAAGGAATCGAACCCTCGACCTACTGGGTGGCCCTAGGGAACGCTTACCGGCTAGCCCACAAGGACACTAAAAGCAGTTCTAGACTCTGTTATATTTCACACAAAGCCTGTTCATCGAGCTGATGGCGCCGTGAACCTCATTGGGAAACTGCCCGTGCCTCGTATGTGGTGTCAGTAGCATTTTACCGAATCCAGCTGGTATGAAACGCGAGGTACATATATATACTTCATTTTTAGTCCATTTAACACGCGGACTTTGAACATATAATCAACGACCTCACCAGCAAGGAATCGAACCCTCGACCTACTGGGTGGCCCTAGGGATCGCTTACCGGCTAGCCCACAAGGACACTAAAAGCAGTTCTAGACGGGCAGTTTCCCAATGAGGTTCACGGCGCCATCAGCTCGATGAACAGGCTTTGTGTGAAATATAACAGAGTCTAGAACTGCTTTTAGTGTCCTTGTGGGCTAGCCGGTAAGCGTTCCCTAGGGCCACCCAGTAGGTCGAGGGTTCGATTCCTTCCTGGTGAGGTCGTTGATTATATGTTCAAAGTCCGCGTGTTAAATGGACTAAAAATGAAGTATATATATGTACCTCGCGTTTCATACCAGCTGGATTCGGTAAAATGCTACTGACACCACATACGAGGCACGGGCAGTTTCCCAATGAGGTTCACGGCGCCATCAGCTCGATGAACAGGCTTTGTGTGAAATATAACAGAGTCTAGAACTGCTTTTAGTGTCCTTGTGGGCTAGCCGGTAAGCGTTCCCTAGGGCCACCCAGTAGGTCGAGGGTTCGATTCCTTGCTGGTGAGGTCGTTGATTATATGTTCAAAGTCCGCGTGTTAAATGGACTAAAAATGAAGTATATATATGTACCTCGCGTTTCATACCAGCTGGATTCGGTAAAATGCTACTGACACCACATACGAGGCACGGGCAGTTTCCCAATGAGGTTCATGGCGCCATCAGCTCGATGAACAGGCTTTGTGTGAAATATAACAGAGTCTAGAACTGCTTTTAGTGTCCTTGTGGGCTAGCCGGTAAGCGTTCCCTAGGGCCACCCAGTAGGTCGAGGGTTCGATTCCTTGCTGGTGAGGTCGTTGATTAAATGTTCAAAGTCCGCGTGTTAAATGGACTAAAAATGAAGTATATATATGTACCTCGCGTTTCATACCAGCTGAATTCGGTAAAATGCTACTGACACCACATACGAGGCACGGGCAGTTTCCCAATGAGGTTCACGGCGCCATCAGCTCGATGAACAGGCTTTGTGTGAAATATAACAGAGTCTAGAACTGCTTTTAGTGTCCTTGTGGGCTAGCCGGTAAGCGTTCCCTAGGGCCACCCAGTAGGTCGAGGGTTCGATTCCTTGCTGGTGAGGTCGTTGATTATATGTTCAAAGTCCGCGTGTTAAATGGACTAAAAATGAAGTATATATATGTACCTCGCGTTTCATACCAGCTGGATTCGGTAAAATGCTACTGACACCACATACGAGGCACGGGCAGTTTCCCAATGAGGTTCACGGCGCCATCAGCTCGATGAACAGGCTTTGTGTGAAATATAACAGAGTCTAGAACTGCTTTTAGTGTCCTTGTGGGCTAGCCGGTAAGCGTTCCCTAGGGCCACCCAGTAGGTCGAGGGTTCGATTCCTTGCTGGTGAGGTCGTTGATTATATGTTCAAAGTCCGCGTGTTAAATGGACTAAAAATGAAGTATATATATGTACCTCGCGTTTCATACCAGCTGGATTCGGTAAAATGCTACTGACACCACATACGAGGCACGGGCAGTTTCCCAATGAGGTTCATGGCGCCATCAGCTCGATGAACAGGCTTTGTGTGAAATATAACAGAGTCTAGAACTGCTTTTAGTGTCCTTGTGGGCTAGCCGGTAAGCGTTCCCTAGGGCCACCCAGTAGGTCGAGGGTTCGATTCCTTGCTGGTGAGGTCGTTGATTAAATGTTCAAAGTCCGCGTGTTAAATGGACTAAAAATGAAGTATATATATGTACCTCGCGTTTCATACCAGCTGAATTCGGTAAAATGCTACTGACACCACATACGAGGCACGGGCAGTTTCCCAATGAGGTTCACGGCGCCATCAGCTCGATGAACAGGCTTTGTGTGAAATATAACAGAGTCTAGAACTGCTTTTAGTGTCCTTGTGGGCTAGCCGGTAAGCGTTCCCTAGGGCCACCCAGTAGGTCGAGGGTTCGATTCCTTGCTGGTGAGGTCGTTGATTATATGTTCAAAGTCCGCGTGTTAAATGGACTAAAAATGAAGTATATATATGTACCTCGCGTTTCATACCAGCTGGATTCGGTAAAATGCTACTGACACCACATACGAGGCACGGGCAGTTTCCCAATGAGGTTCACGGCGCCATCAGCTCGATGAACAGGCTTTGTGTGAAATATAACAGAGTCTAGAACTGCTTTTAGTGTCCTTGTGGGCTAGCCGGTAAGCGTTCCCTAGGGCCACCCAGTAGGTCGAGGGTTCGATTCCTTGCTGGTGAGGTCGTTGATTATATGTTCAAAGTCCGCGTGTTAAATGGACTAAAAATGAAGTATATATATGTACCTCGCGTTTCATACCAGCTGGATTCGGTAAAATGCTACTGACACCACATACGAGGCACGGGCAGTTTCCCAATGAGGTTCACGGCGCCATCAGCTCGATGAACAGGCTTTGTGTGAAATATAACAGAGTCTAGAACTGCTTTTAGTGTCCTTGTGGGCTAGCCGGTAAGCGTTCCCTAGGGCCACCCAGTAGGTCGAGGGTTCGATTCCTTGCTGGTGAGGTCGTTGATTATATGTTCAAAGTCCGCGTGTTAAATGGACTAAAAATGAAGTATATATATGTACCTCGCGTTTCATACCAGCTGGATTCGGTAAAATGCTACTGACACCACATACGAGGCACGGGCAGTTTCCCAATGAGGTTCACGGCGCCATCAGCTCGATGAACAGGCTTTGTGTGAAATATAACAGAGTCTAGAACTGCTTTTAGTGTCCTTGTGGGCTAGCCGGTAAGCGTTCCCTAGGGCCACCCAGTAGGTCGAGGGTTCGATTCCTTGCTGGTGAGGTCGTTGATTATATGTTCAAAGTCCGCGTGTTAAATGGACTAAAAATGAAGTATATATATGTACCTCGCGTTTCATACCAGCTGGATTCGGTAAAATGCTACTGACACCACATACGAGGCACGGGCAGTTTCCCAATGAGGTTCACGGCGCCATCAGCTCGATGAACAGGCTTTGTGTGAAATATAACAGAGTCTAGAACTGCTTTTAGTGTCCTTGTGGGCTAGCCGGTAAGCGTTCCCTAGGGCCACCCAGTAGGTCGAGGGTTCGATTCCTTGCTGGTGAGGTCGTTGATTATATGTTCAAAGTCCGCGTGTTAAATGGACTAAAAATGAAGTATATATATGTACCTCGCGTTTCATACCAGCTGGATTCGGTAAAATGCTACTGACACCACATACGAGGCACGGGCAGTTTCCCAATGAGGTTCATGGCGCCATCAGCTCGATGAACAGGCTTTGTGTGAAATATAACAGAGTCTAGAACTGCTTTTAGTGTCCTTGTGGGCTAGCCGGTAAGCGTTCCCTAGGGCCACCCAGTAGGTCGAGGGTTCGATTCCTTGCTGGTGAGGTCGTTGATTATATGTTCAAAGTCCGCGTGTTAAATGGACTAAAAATGAAGTATATATATATATATGTGTGTGTGTGTGTGTGCGAGTAAATCACTGTAGGGGGAACTTCGTGTTTTCTTCTTTCCTTGTGCTTATCAGCCTATATATAATTCAGATATTTGTATTAATGCTGTTGAAATAGGATAGTCATCCATCGAGGAAATGGCTGGTGAAACCTGTACCAAATTTATCTCCAACGTAAAGATAAGGTTTCATCTTTTGGTGCTAAGGAAAACATTATTCTAGTATATGAGAGGTATAAGTACACTGTGGAAATCCAAAGTTGCTCTCCATCAGGAACATATTTATCGAAGCCCTGGTGTTAGCCGGGATAAAATACTCAAGTCCTAAAATGCTCAATAGTCGAATTAAAAAGTTTCTAAATATTTAGGCTGAGTAAATGTCTCTAGGAATTGACAACGGATGACTTTTATAATGCCTTCTCATGGAGTGGGAGAATGAATAGCATATATTCATCATTTCGAGAAACTTCCCTTGTCGTTGACATCATTGTTTTTATTTCATTCCGGTGATTGGTCAGTTAAAGACGCCAGCTGTGCCTCGGGGTGTGGGGGTTATGGGAGACGCTAAGCAAATTCACTGACCATGCATTGTATTTAACAAACAGGAGGTACTCAACTCATTGTCCCTCTTAGTCTTCATTTACGCTTTTCAACAAAATGTTCTAATTAACTGTAACCCATCTGATGCACCAAACATCTGCAAAATTCCGTCATGGACACAACAGTTTTACACAAACTTCGAATACAACGCTCATGCCTTCACTTACCTTCAGAGATATAACTGGGACTTGGACTTTCAGTTGTTCAAATGGTTCAGATCAACGCAGTGGACAGACGACCGCCTCTGTGGTATACCCTCGACTGCAGGTGCTATATAACTGAAGTGTCGTGTTGGAAGCAAGTGAATCACACCTGTAGGTATGACTAATGGTGGGGGCGAGTGAGCGGTGATTCTCGGAATTGGTGCATGTTTTTGAAATTGTAAACACTAACTCTATATCTCATTATATTAATTTATATCTCAGTCTATATCCACACCCATACACAAATATATATATATATATATATATATATATATATATATATATATATATATATATATATATATATATATATATATATATATATATATATCATGTGCATCCACAATGAAAACGTGGATAAGATAAATCTTGATAAAATCACACGGGAGAATGGAAACAGCGGAGTTGCCTCTGAAGATGTCTTGAATAAAGACGAAAGCTAAGGTACTCCGTTGTTTCCATTCTCCCGTGTGATTTTATCAAGATATATATATATATATATATATATATATATATGTGTGTGTGTGTGTGTGTGTGTATTGACAAAATCACACGTGGAAAAGGGAAACTACGGAGCACCTTAGCTTTCGTCTTTATTAAAAGAACATAAGAATGGAGGAAACTGCAGCAGGCCTATTGGCCCATACTGCCCAGTCCCATTTACACCCAACCCCTATTGCTCATATAAGCATCCAACCTATGTTTGAAGATATCCAGCGCATTCGAGTTAATGATGATATTTGGTAACTTGTTCCAGTCATCCACTACTCTGTTTCCAGACCAGTGATTACCAATTTCGCGCCTAAATCTAAATTTGTCTAATTTAAAACCATTGTTACGAGTTTGCTCCTGGTTGAATAGTTTGAGTTCCTTTTTAATGTCCCCTTTGATAAGCTCTGACTTCCATATATACACCTCTATCATGTCACCCCTCGCTCTACGTCTCTCGAGGGAGTGCAAATTTAGATGCTTTAACCTGTCTCTGTACTCAAGGTTCCTAATGCCCGGGATTAGTCTTGTCATTCTCCTCTGAATTCTTTCCGAGGATTCTATATCCATTCTGTAATACGGTGACCAGAAGTGAACTCCGTAATCCAGGTGAGGTCTAACAAGCGCAAGATATAATCTTAACATGACCTCGCTAGTCTTGCAACTGACACTCCTTTGTATGAACCCAAGTACTTTATTAGCCTTGTTACAAGCAAAAACACATTGTTTACTTGGCTTAAGATTCCTACTTATCATGACTCCTAAATCTCTCTCTCGCAGTCAGATTTCTCAATGGCATCGTTGTTCATCTAGAAACTGGTTTCACTGTTTACGTCTCCTATACTGAGTACTTTGCATTAGTCCACATTGAATTTCATCTGCCATTTATCAGACCATTCGAAAAATTTGTTTAGATCTTCCTGTAGTTTTGCGGAGTCCTCGTCAGATCTAATTACACGTCCTATTTTAGTGTCATCAGCAAATTTTCTTATGTTGCTGTCTATGCCAATATCTTTGTCGTTTATGTATATAATAAATAATAATGGTCCAAGTACTGAACCTAGGGGAACTCCACTAGTGACGTTCCTCTAATGGGATTTAGTGCCATTAATGCTCACTCCCTGTTTCCTGTCCTCTAACCACGCCCTAATCAATTTTAAAATATTACCTTTAATGCTATGTGCTTCTACTTTTCTTAATAGTCTTTCGTGGGGGACTCTGTCGAAGGCTTTGCTAAAGTCGAGGTATACCACATCATAATTGTGCCCCTCGTCCACCGATTCGAAAACTGATGAAAAGAATGTTAATAGATTAGTTAGACATGAACGCCTGCTTGTGAAGCCATGCTGGGAATCATTGATGAATTTGTGCTTCTCCAGGTGGTTTCGAATGCGGTTTGAAATGATTGATTCCAGTAATTTGCCTACAATTGATGTTTGACTGATTCGACAGTAGTTAGAGGATCGTGATCTATCCCCCTTCTTGAAAATCGGTATTACATTCGCAATCCTCCAGGATTCTGGTACTACACCTGTTTTTTAGGACATGTTAAACAACTTTGCTAAGGGCATCCTAAGCTCTTCCTTACATTCCTTTAATACTCTGGCAAATATCTCATCGGGACCAGGCGACTTATTAGGCTTTAGTTTGTCTATTTGTTTATTAACATCGTTACTAATCACTACTATCTCACTTAATTTGTTTTCTTCACTATCTCTGAATAGCGTCGATGCCTATGGTATCATGTTTAAATTTTCGGTGGTGAAAACTGTTGAAAAATATTTATTCAGATTATTGCTCATTTCTCCGTCGTTATCAGTTAGCTCGCCGGTATCTGACTGTATTGGTCCAATCTTTTCTCGTGTTTTAGTTTGATACATTTGATAGAATCCCTTGGGGTTTGTCATCGCCTCCCTTGCTATCCTCAGCTCATTATTCCTCTTTGCTTTCCTTATCTCAGTCTTAACACTAGCTTATAATAATCCCGGAGGTAAATTTCGCCACGATTTATCCTCCTGCCTATAGCTTTCCTTTGACCAATAATGCTCTTTAAATAATTATTTACCCATTTAGCGTCATTGTTGTTTGATCTGAGTTTTTTGTATGGTATGTTCTGCCTTTGTGCATAAGTAACTCATTACTTAATTTGTTGTGGAACTCGGCAACCTCAGATCTCGTTATCAGGTTGGTTTCAATCATCAGGTCCAAGTAGTTCACCCCTAAGCGTGATACCCCTTCTCTCAACTGCCTCTTCAAACTATCAAAGTTTGCCCTTCTGAATTCTGGGACTTTTGTGGAATTTTCCTTACGGCTGCCCTGAAAATCTAACTGGAATCTAATTTCTTTGTGATCGCTGTTTGCAAGTTCGTTCCCTACCTCGACATGACTAATGAGGTTTTCTCTGTTCGACAGAACTAAATCGAGTGTATAATTACCCCGGGTGGGTTCGGTTATATGTTGACTTAGGAAACAGTCCTGGATTGTTTCAAGAAAATCCCCTGATTCAGAGTTACCCGTAAGGTCAGTCCAATCTATTTGGCCAAAGTTAAAGTCGCCTACTATACAGACTTTGTTGTGTATGGAAGCCCTGCGCATTTCATCCCAGATAAGTCGCTCATTAACTCTATCAAGATTGGGAGGTCTATATATTACTTCTGTGATTAATTTTTCCCTACCGTCGATTAATTCTATCCAAATTGTTTCTACATTCCGCTCACTTTTATTTTTTTATTTATTCCACACTTCAGATTATCCCTGACATAGATTGCTACTGCGCCTCCTTTCCTAATCTTCAGATGCAACTGGATTACATTGACAGAGAGAGGCTTAAATATACAAGGTGACCTTATTAAACATGAGGTCAGGTTATAATATGTCATCCACTAATCCCCACACCAACACACACATAGAGAGAGGTCGGGGAAAGTGGGAGTAAAAAAACAAACAGGTCCTGGGAAGTAAAATTGGTTACTCAGGACCAGGGAAGGGTAGGTTTAAATGTATAATATACAAACAGTAGGAGCGTTAGAAATAAAATAGACTTGCTGAGAGTGGTTGTATGTACCGAGAATTTAGACGTCATAGCAATCACCGAAACTTGGATGAATCTGGCGAGCAAAATATTTTTATCAGAGTACCACATAGACGGGTACAACCTTTTTCACAAGGACAGGGAAGGTAGGAAGAGGGGAGGGGTCGCACTCTTCGTCAAGGATACATTAAAATGTTGTATTAATAATTGAATAAAGGGTGAAATAGGAACCGAGTCTGTATGGGTAGAAATCACGGAAGGAAGAGAAAAACTAATTATGGGAGTGAGTTACAGGCCTTCAAGTCTTGGGAAAGAAGCAGCTCAGCCCATATGGCAGGAAATGAGTAGGGCAGCAAAATATAACAACCTGTGCATTATGGGGGATTTCAACTTCAGAAATATTGACTGGGACAACATTGTAGGTGACTATGAATCTGAAGACTTCCTAGACGCAGTACAGGAAAAAAAATTTAAACAACTAATTACAGAAAATACTAGAGGTGACAATATCTTAGACCTAGTATTAACAAATAAATAAAATATCAGAGATATCACAGTAGGGGAAGAACTAGGTAACAGTGATCACAGAGAAATCAGTTTCACCCGAAATTGGGAAACGAAAAACAACGACAATATGGACAGGGTCCCAAACTTTCGGTTGCCGGATTATTTGGGTTTATTCCGAGTTTTCTGTAAGGTATTTTTTGCCTTTGTGCATTAAGTAACTATTTAAATTGTTGTGGAACTCGTCAATCTCAGACCTCGTGATCAGGTCATCCCCAACCGTCAGGTCTCCAGGTAAGGTGAGGTCATCCTCTGTGGGTACATTGTGTGAGGTTATCTCATGTGAGGTCATGTAACTCACTCCCAAACGTGATACCCCTTCTCTCAGCTGCTTTTTCAAACTATCAAAGTTTGCCCTTCTGAAATCTAGGACTTTAATAGAATTTTCCTTGCGGCTGAACTGTTTCAAGAAAATCCTCTGATTCTGAGCTACCCGTAAGGTCGATCCAATCTATTTGACTAAAGTTAAAGTCGCCTACCATACAGACTTTGCTATGCCTGTAAGCTCTTCGCATTTCATCCCAAATTAGTCGCTCATTAACTCTATCAGGATTAGGAGGTCTATATATTACTCCTATGATTAATTTCTCCCTTACCATCTGTTAATTCTATCCAAATTGTTTCTGTAATCAGTTCAGTTTATATTCCCTTATTATTATTTCACACTTCAGATTATCCCTGACATAGATTGTTACCGCGCCTCCTTTCCTAATCTGCCTATAGGTATGAAATAATTTGTAACCTTTAATTTGGTATTCAACCGGTAAATCACGTGAACCTAGGTTTATCCACGTTTAGGTGAATGCTACTATATAGATTTTTTTCGGTACATTCCAAGACTCTGATTTCATCCATACTATTCCTCATACTTCTACTGTTTGCATTGTAAACATTTAAGTTAGTCATGATGTGAGTCCTCCCTTTCTCGCGTTTAGGTAATAATTATCTGCCTAATTTAGTTTTGTCATGATTCCTCACACTGTTTCTCTGTAACCTTTCACTTTGTTTCCCCACTCCTACTCCAGTCTCCTCGATTCCCGTGCTCATATGTTCCCATAGCAGTTTAAAAACTTTGACATCTTTTGAACTGACCTCTTGAGAGAGCCAGCCAGGGTTTCTGCTCCATCCCTAGCATAAAGGTTCCTTTTGCCGTAAAAGTTGTCTCCTCTGTCAATGAATGGGACTGGTATTGAATTACAGTATCTGTGAAAACGGCCGTTGACACCAACCGCCCTTGACAACCATTCATTGCCAACTCTCCTCCAAGGCAGGACACCACATATGATAGTGAACCCTCCCTTCACCCTAATACGTTTGATAGCTGCCTTGAACTTATAAAGGAGCTCCTCACTCCTACACCGGCCAATATCGTTACCTCCTGCCCTGAGGAAGATAACGGGTTTTACTCATTACCAGACAAGATATTGTCCATCCTTTTAACTATATCCCTCACCCAAGATCCTGGCAAACACACCCTCTTCCAATTTCAATTTTTGGCATAGAAGGTTCTATCCAGGTACCGTACCTGGGAATCATCAACAATTAAGGTTTCCGTACCTTCCTTTTCAGCCCTCTCATTGACTATGTTCCCGTCTAATTCGTCTACTAATGGATAAAAACGTTAGTACACTTAGCTGCATTCGTTTCCCGGTTTTTCTTCACCACCAGTTTGGTCGTTCCTCTCCTCACAACCTTTCAAGGCTCCATTCTCCGTCCAGTACTGTTCTTATTGTACATAAACGATATAGTCCACTCCAGCACACTCATAAAATACAACTTATTTGCAGACGATAGTAATCTCTATGCCAGCAACTCAGACCTCCATTCCTTGATGAGAACTATGAACACTGAATTGACTAAAGTAGAACCTGGGTAATACATAATAAACTGACCTTAAACCTCGAAAAAAAAAAACACTACACAATCTTTCACAGAAGGAAAAAACCTACCCCCAGATTTGGAACCCCTGTACCTTGGTAATACAGTCCTCAAACGTAAACATAATATTAAATTCCTTGGGGTTGTTGATGATGAGAAACTTAACTGGAGAAACCACAAATAAACCATTCACAGTAAAGTCAATAAACAGTGCCGCATCCTGTGTCACACTCGTCAGTCACTCACTCTTGCAGCAATGAAAGAAATATATTATGATCTTGTTTACCAACACTTGATACACTGTCACACACTATGGGGGGACCTCTGGCTCTTCAGAACACAACCCTTGATTACTGCACAGAAGAGAGTTGTGCGGACAATGACCTACGTGAAGAAGCTGATGACACTAACCCAACAATTTGCTGAATTTTGAATGTTAAAATTCGGGGATATTAACACCTACTGCTGTGCCCTATTTGTTTTCAAATCTGTCAATCATTTGATTGATAAAATTATTTCCAGTGCCGGAGTAATCAGATACACAACTTAAGGCACCCAGAGCTACTAAGACCACCCCCCCCCCCTCCCATGAGCTCCTCTCAGTCCGAAACCTCCATAAAATATCAAGGTGTGAAGATGTGGAACAACTTACCCCCACCCATCTCTTACAAAATATCTATTGTCTAAGTATTAATATTCTTGTAATACCTACTTTATATTCCTGCTTTTATTGTACCACCAAAACCATTATAACATAGATTGTCATGTAGATAGATAGAAATTACCATTGCAATAATTATATTTGCCTACTAGACATGATACTGACAGCTCTGTCATCTTGCTCCACCTTAATACAACCCATGTTGTACTGCTTCCCTTCCTTATCATATTCATGTATATCAACACCATTGTAAAATATGTGCAGTATATACTTATAATATAAATGAAAAAATAAAATAAAATAAGTAACAAAGTGATAACCGTGGTAACATTTTGATATGTTATTACTACTACCATGTTACGTGAACTTTTCCATATGATACTAAGTGTTATGTAATACTTCCTTGAGATAAATGTACAGTGCCACGAAGAGAGTTCAGGCTCTCAACTGGCTCAGCCATGTTAATATGGCTAAATAAACTGTTTCAGTATCAATACCAATACCACAGGCCTGTGCTTCCGTCAGACTTTCCTTGTCTCGTGTCTTCTTCCTTTATCCTCGCAATCACTTCCTTTAATTTTGAGTTTTCGTCCTTGACCTTCACTAACTCGGCCCTCAGAAGGGCACAGAGTTGTTCACAACTAACACTGGCCATTGTCAGTTAATCCCGGGAGCTAAATCGGCTGTGACCTTTCTTCTAGCGAGGTCAGCACACAACCTGTATTTATTTGATCCTTACTATCACTAGTGACGATAAATATTAATTTGAAATTTATAGAAGAAATGTGCATCGGCATACATGAATCCAAATGTTATATTCCAGACGTGGTTTTGGTGCTTGACCTTCAGCAGTATCCTCTAAATTTGGTGTTATCTTCAGGAAATATGTTTGATCTATGAACTGCCAGTAATCGTCAACTTTGTCACAAAAATTTTACTATACAGGACTTTAAACTCGGCGTAGTGATGGGACAGTACATCTTTATGAATAGTTTGTCATCAAAATATCAGTATAGATACAAATGTTATTATCAGAATAATTTTATTACCTTTAATCTTCAGTATTAACACATGATTTGGGTATTGTGGTTAGTAATAATTCAGTCACCTATAACCTCGCACACCTTTCCGTGTACTTTTCCTCAGTAAATATACAGGATTTTAGTAATCATCACTGATGGTCACACATCCTCGTGAAATATACTCAAAATATTTGTACCAATATAAGAGCTTACACTCCAGACGGAATTTTTTTTTTTCAGTGTCTCGTTAGGTTGCATCGTCCCACAAAATTTCACTGAGATTGGTGCAGCTCTTTTAGACACACCGTGAAGAGCATTGGTAATATTGGTCAAAATAATAAGTCTCAAAGCTCGCTGTCACTTTTAGGGTGATGGAAACTCTGCACAACTTATTATTAACTTGTAATGGAGGCGAGTCTTTCAGGAGGAAAAAAAATATATACGTATATCTTTCTGGGACAACAACTTTATTTACACAATTTCTTTTTACAAAAATACCTTTTTATATGACACCATTCTCAGTCATTTAAGTTGCCAATCATTCTAATTTTACATTTTCTTTGAATATGAATATAAATGATACAACACATAAAATATTTAGTACTAAAGTTTAGTATACAAATAAGCTATCAGTCATTTACTGTTATTTCTCCAAAACACTGTAAAGCCACCTGAACTAATGTTAGAATAATCCATGGTAACCTTCGCCACTCTTAACGCAAATCTGAATACATAAGAAATTTCACATTGCATATTTTTAGGATTGGTTAATTTTTAAATACCTCACAATCTGACAAATCATTGCAAATAATATTCCATGCTGGTCATATTTTGTATAGTTTAAAATAAGACTGAGTGGTCAAATATGTATGGATTATCCTTCAATAATTGTTAAGATCTGTCTTATAGGCACTTTTTCTACTCTGTATCAATAATGACTAGTCCAGAGGAAATGCAGTATTATCAAGAGTTATAAAATGTTGCGGAGGACAGCACCGTGATGCAAGATGTGCGTTACATAAACAGTACTCCATGACACTCACACCAATATCTTGTCTTTTACTATGTCAACCACTCCCTGAATTGTCCAACAATATATATTTTCTCTGTTGACATCAAAATTAACACTTAGGGTTGATATGAAACCAACAGCTCATAAATACCATTAAGCATGACTGAAGATATATGTACTGAGCATTGTTTGTCCAATGCAAAAATGTAGTATGAATTTACATATGTAAGCTCTATCTTTACAGCTGATTAATTTCATATACACATTATGACAACACGCATGAGAAAGAAGGACGCGGCATGTGGCATTTCCTAATCAATAAACCTTTCTCACATCAAGGGGCCACTGACCACATCGACTAAAGCCAACAGGAAAACATTTATGCCATTATAACAAAGTGGTGGGAGGCCTGCGATGAGTTTCTTCTGTCATGTATGTCATGTATTTAGCTTCACAATATGTGGAAACTAGAATGAAAAGTTGGGTTTCTTCTGTCCAAAATGTGTAGACAAACTGTCAGATCAAACTGATGAACTGCCCAAAATATTCCAATGTTAGTTTAAACATTCATATGTTAAAACAAATACTTTTCTCCAAGCAAAGAATAACTCATTTAATCTACTTTTCGCCTAGCAGCAAGATCTATCACTTATTTATATCTACAAATATGCATTTTATAAATGCAGGAACAATGTATCAAAGTAGTAAATCTGAAATTCATATGTCAGACCTTAGTATCCAGTCAGAAAATACAAAAGGAATACATCTATGATGAGTGTACAACCCGACACTGGACCACAAGGCACCGACGTATGTTCCATCAACGTGTGCTCTTCGCATTACACGATTCCCTGAAGGATGCTTACACAAAAGATTTGCTACTAAATAGCCTCTTATACAAAACTGATTATCTTCATTCGCAGTTCATGCCTCATGTGGCACTCGATCACTGGTTCTGATGACTAAACGTAATACTAACCACTTTGTTCGATCAGTGACAGCGGAAGTCCATAGAAGAGGTTTTGGTCAAACACAGCACCAGTTCATGAAGAAAAAATCCCACGCAACACCAAGTTCTCTAAAGCCATTCAACATGGTTCACTCTCCCATAAATGAATGTCTTATTCAAATGGCATAATGTAATCTTAAATAATGATTGTTTTCGTAAAGCTTCTGAATACTCATAGAATGATACAAAGTTTATGTTACAAGACTATAAGAACACTTCTGAGAGTGACGTCTGAATGAGTGTGGCAGTTTGTTGGTCACTGGGTTTTTCTGTTGGGTCGTAATCAGAATCCTGAAGTTCAGAGAGGGAATCGTCCACGCCATCCTCCTCGAGGGCAGAGAGGAAGGATAGATCTGACACTCGACTATAATCTGTACGGTGGAAGGGACGGCGACTCCTAGGGCTGCCCAGTCTGCCGACGTCTTCCTCATGAGAAGAAGGCACGTTGGAAATTTTTGTAGGTGGCTCTTGATAATCATCTTCAATGTCCGAGACAATGTTGTACTTGGAATTATGATCAAGGTCCAGGTCTGGAGTGGAGCCAAGGGATATATTGTTAGCAAGGAGGATCTCTTCGAAGCTGCAGGGGTCGTCATCTTCGTCATCTTCGTCGTCGTCGTCGTCGTCATCATCATCCTCTGGAAGTTCTTGAGAATCCCTAACATCCATGGAGAGCAACGGTGTGGCGGCTGTTTCACCCGCAGGAGTAACAGAGACACGTGGGTCATAACCTCTTCCTGAAAATATAGGAAAATATAAAGTTTACATATATATATATATATATGTATATATATATATATATATATATATATATATATATATATATATATATATATATATATATATCTTGATAAAATCACACGGGAAAAGGGAAACAAGTAAGCACCGTTGTTTCCCTTTTCCCGTGTGATTTTATCAAGATTTATCTTATCCACGTTTTCATTGTGGATCGACATGAAATATATATATATATATATATATATATATATATATATATATATATATATATATATATATATATATATATATATATATAGTGTCCTATGACAATCTCATTACCTTTTTTTTATTTTTAAGTGCATTTCCAGTCAAAAATGTTGTTTAAACATGGGTCCAGTTCTCAATGGTTACGGAACTGTAGGTATTTTACAGTTAAAGACTGATTTACACACCAATGAGACGTTTTTTTGAGTAAATGCTACAACTGTTTAGTATAGTTTACAATAAACTTCCAAATGATCGCCTTCAGTTGGATTCATTTTCCAGCTCGTCGTAACATTGAATGAGTAACACTACCAATAACGACATAGTTGTTAATAAATATATGTCTAATATTAATGTTCAAAATGGCCGCCTTCAGCCCATCAACTGTATCTGCTTATGAGAAGAAGTGTGCCTTAGTGATGCAGCAAGTGTCTTGTCCAGCAGAGTCCGTGTGTAACAAACAGTGAACCCTTTCTCAACAGAAATTAAGTCCACTTATTGAGTCCAATTACTCACAGAATAGGTACCTGCAGTGACGTCAATCAAAAAAAACGTTATTGGCTAGAAAATCTTTTTATAACAGTGCTGTACAGTGGGAAAGACGGTCTAAAGCCCCGTCCACACGATCGAGCAGTGCCCGGCGGGATTTGCCCGTTTACCTGGCAAAGCCTGTGTGTTGTTGTACACACGGGGGTGGTTGGCGGCAGTCATAGTCGGGCGCCGGTAGCTAGTAGGTGGTCGGCAATGGCGGGTGCGGTACGATCACCATGGTGTGTCGCAGGAATAATCGCCGGCGTGAAGTGCAAGATGGACATGAGCAAGACTTCACCAATTACATGAGAATGGACCCCAACACCTTTTACAAACTTCTAGCGAAAGTGGAACCATATATAAAAAAAAACCAGGATACCATTATGAGGGAGAGTATATCTGCAGAGGCTCGTCTAGAGACAACTCTCATATATCATTCAACTGGGTGCACCTACACGTCACTTCAGTATAGAACGAGGATATCAAAACAAAGTTTGTCTCTTATAATACCTGCAACTTGTCAAGCCATGTATGAAGTACTCAAGGAAGATTAGTTGCAAGTGAGATTTGTAGTACATAAAAATTAATTGAATAATGTTAGAATTATATATGCATAGACAGGAAGCTATGGGACTGGAGTCGTCTCTCCATATCAGGCAGCAAACCACCAGGCAGGCGGACCATGATTTCACTCAACGACGGGCACGGGCACTCCGCTGGTTTGGCCGCCAATTTTGCCAGATAACTGGCATTTAGGGCGTGCCCGTTGGGCACTGCTCGATCGTGTGGACGGGCCTTTATGCAACACTCGTTATGGGCTGTTAGTTGAGGATGATTTATCCAAACGTAAGTTTATTTTTCAGTCCAGTAAATGCTATAAGACTTTCCCTGAATAGAGATAGGTCTATTAAGAGATAGGTCTATCAAGAGATAGGTTTACTAAGAGATAGGTCTATTAATATTAAATTAATACCCGGTATATTCAATATGATATTTATCATTACTAATTTAATTAAAGACAAGCTGGTGGAGCCCTAAATCACTAAATTACCCACGCAATATAACATATCTACGTGAAGTAATTCATTCTTAAAATAGTTCATTTATTATATCGATATTTGTTGTTTCTCTCTGACTACTCTTCCCTTTCCCCCCCTTTCTCTCACCTCCTTTACTATACCTGTGGAAAATACTTGCTTCTCTACCCTCATTCCCTTACAGTATAAAATACAAATCTTATACAAATAAGGCCGTTTTGTGACAGGAGCTACTGGAGGCAAATCCTTAAAATGAAATGCATAGTTGACAGCTATCAGACAGGGATTAGAAGCATAATGTATTGTCTAATGATAGACCCTGCTGCCATATGGCATAACAAAAATTGTGACTAAGTCCCAGGTTGCAGATCTGATTTCAGGCTCATTTACGCATAATTGCAGGGTACCAATTGTTTCTCTTACTTTGACAACACAACATACATACTGTTACCGCAAGCAGTAATGAGTATACAGTATATAGAGTATTGAGATGGTAGAGATGGAGAGACCCAGAGGAGGTTGAGGTGTTGGGTGGTAGTAAGGGGAGCTTGTTTGCGTATTGACGCCTGACGCACCAAACTCGGCCGGGCACAGGTAGACTGTGTCCATTGAATCGTTTATCATTGAGACAACATAGAAATATGGCAAATTAAGTACTCATTGTAAGTGTTAAGATGAGACTAATTACATAGCTATGATTGTTATGTAAATAAATATTGGATTAAACATTTATGTATGATTGCCTATGTATGATATATTTGAAATACTAAAATTAATTGTATTCAACAGGTTTGACCGAATTATAACGTTCGAGTTTAACGAGAAGAGTCTGATTAACCTTTAAACGCCCGGAAGGTGCTAACACATACTATATATCGTACTACTCGTGGTGATCAACAGTGCTGCTAATAGTGATCAACATAACTACTTGTGGTGATCAACAGTACTATTAGTGTTGATCAACAAAACAATTATTGGTGATCAACAGTACTACTAGTGGTGATCAACAACAGTACTACTAGTGGTGATCAACAACAGTACTACTAGTGGTGATCAACAGTACTACAAGTGGTGATCAACAACAGTACTAGTGGTGATCAACAGTACTGCTAATAGTGATCAACAGTACTACTAGTGGTGATCAACAGTACTATTAGTGTTGATCAACAATACTATTATTGGTGATCAACAGTACTACTAGTGGTGATCAATAGTACTATTAGTGCTGATCAATAATACTACTATTGGTGATCAACAGTACTACTAGTGATGATCAACAACAGTACTACTAGTGGTGATCAACAACAGTACTTCTAGTGGTGATCAACAGTACTACAAGTGGTGATCAACAACAGTACTACTAGTGGTGATCAACAGTACTACAAATGGTGATTAACAACAGTACTACTAGTGGTGATCAACAGTACTACTAATAGTGATGAACAGTACTACTAGTGGTGATCAACAATACTGCTAATAGTGATCAACAGTAATACTAGTGGTGATCAACAACAGTACTACTAGTGGTGATCAACAACAGTACTACTAGTTCGTGATCAACAACAGTACTACTAGTGGTGATCAACAGTACTACTAGTGGTGATCAACAACAGCACTACTAATGGTGATCAACAACAGTACTACTAGTGGTGATCAACAGTACTACCAGTGGTGATCAACAATACTGCTAATAGTGATCAACAGTACTACTATTGGTGATCAACAACAGCACTACTAGTGGTGATCAACAGTACTACTAGTGGTGATCAACAACAGTACTACTAGTGGTGATCAACAGTACTGCTAATAGTGATGAACAGTACTACAAGTGGTGATCAATAACATTACTACTAGTAGTGATCAACAGTACTGCAAATAGTGATCGACAGTACTATTATTGGTGATCAGCAGTACTACTAGTGGTGATCAACAGTACTACTAGTGGTTATCAGCAACAGTACTACTAGTGGTGATCAACATCAGTACTACTAGTGGTGATGGACAGTACTACTAGTGATGAACAGTACTACAAGTGGTGATCAACAGTACTACTAGTGATGACCAGTACTAATAGTGGTGATCAACAGTACTACTAGTGATGAACAGTACTACTAGTGGTGATCAACAACAGTACTACTAGTGGTGATCAACAACAGTACTACTAGTGGTGATCAACAATACTACTAGTGGTGATCAACAACAGTACGACTAGTGGTGATCAACAACAGTACTACTAGTGGTGATCAACAGTACTACTAGTGGTGATCAACAGTACTACTAGTGATGAACAGTACTACTAGTGGTGATCAACAATAATGCTACTAGTGATGATCAACATCAGTACTGCTAGTAGTGATCAACAGTACTACTAGTGGTGATCAACAACAGTACTACAAGTGGTGATCAACAACAGCACTACTAGTGATGATCAACAAAAGTACTACTAGTGGTGATCAACAACAGTACTACAAGTGGTGATCAACAACAGCACTACTAGTGATGATCAACAGTACAACTAGTGGTGATCAACAACAGTACTACTAGTGGTGATCAACAACAGTACTACTAGTGGTGATCAACAACAGTACTACTAGTGGTGATCAACAATAATACTACTAGTGGTGATCAACAGTACTACTAGTGGTGATCAACAGTACTACTAGTGTTGATCAACAATAATACTACTAGTGGTGATCAACAGTACTACTAGTGGTGATCAACAGTACTACTAGTGGTGATTAACAACAGTACTACTAGTGTTTATCAACGGTACTACAAGTGTTTGTCAACAGTACTAAAGTACTAGTGGTGATCAACAACAGTACTACTAGTGGTGATCAACAACAGTACTACTAGTGGTGATCAACAACAGTACTACTAGTGGTGATCAACAACAGTACTACTAGTGGTGATCAACAGTACTACTAATGGTGATCAACAACAGTACTACTAGTGGTGATCAACAGTCCTATTAGTGATGATGAATAGTACAACTAGTGGTGATCAACAGTACTACTAGTGGTGATCAACAGCGGTACTACTAGTGGTGATCAACAGTACTACGAGTGGTGATCAACAACAGTACTACTAGTGGTGATCAACAGTACTACTAGTGGTGATCAACAACAGTACTACTAGTGGTGATCAACAGTACTACTAGTGGTGATCAACAATACTGCTAATAGTGATCAACAGTACTACTATTGGTGATCAACAACAGTACTACTAGTGGTGATCAACAGCACTACTAGTGGTGATCAACAACAGTACTACTAGTGGTGATCAACATCAGTACTACTAGTGGTGATGAACAGTACTACTAGTGATGAACAGTACTACAAGTGGTGATCAACAGTACTACTAGTGATGACCAGTACTACTAGTGGTGATCAACAGCACTACTAGTGGTGATCAACAACAGTACTAGTAGTGATGATCAACAGTACAACTAGTGGTGATCAACAACAGTACTACTAGTGGTGATCAACAACAGTACTACTAGTGGTGATCAACAACAGTACTACTAGTGGTGATCAACAACAGTACTACTAGTGATGATCAACAGTACAACTAGTGGTGATCAACAACAGTACTACTAGTGGTGATCAACAACAGTACAACTAGTGGTGATCAACAACAGTACTACTAGTGGTGATCAACAACAGTACTACTAGTGATGATCAACAGTACAACTAATGGTGATCAACAACAGTACTACTAGTGGTGATCAACAACAGTACTACTATTGGTGATCAACAACAGTACTACTAGTGGTGATCAACAGTACTACTAGTGGTGATCAACAACAGTACTACTAGTGGTGCTCAACAGTACTACTAGTGGTGATAAACAACAGTACTACTAGTGTTTATCAACAGTACTACTAGTGGTGATCAACAGTACTACTAGTGGTGATCAACAACAGCATTACTAGTGTTTATCAACAGTACTAAAGTACTAGTGGTGATCAACAACAGTACTACTAGTGGTGATCAACAGTACTACTAGTGGTGATCAACAACAGTACTACTAGTGGTGCTCAACAGTACTACTAGTGGTGATAAACAACAGTACTACTAGTGTTTATCAACAGTACTACTAGTGGTGATCAACAGTACTACTAGTGGTGATCAACAACAGTATTACTAGTGTTTATCAACAGTACTAAAGTACTAGTGGTGATCAACAACAGTACTACTAGCGGTGATCAACAACAGTACTACTAGTGGTGATCAACAGTACTACTAATGGTGATCAACAACAGTACTACTAGTGGTGATCAACAGTACTATTAGTGATGATGAATAGTACTACTAGTGGTGATCAACAGTACTAATAGTGGTGTTCAACAACAGTACTACTAGTGGTGATCAACAGTACTACTAGTGGTGATCAACAGTACTACTAGTGGTGATCAACAATAATACTACTAGTGGTGATCAACGTTACTACTAGTGGTGATCAACAGTACTACTAGTAGTGATCAACATCAGTACTACTAGTGGTGATCAACATCAGTACTACTAGTGGTGATCAACATCAGTACTACTAGTGGTGATCTACAACAGCACTACTAGTGGTGATCGATAACAGTACTACTAGTGGTGATCAACAACAGCACTACTATTGGTGATCAACAACAGTACTACTAGTGGTGATCAACAGTAATACTAGTGGTGATCAACAACAGTACTACTAGTGGTGATCAACATCAGTACTACTAGTGGTGATCAACATGAGTACTACTAGTGGTAATCAACATGAGTACTACTAGTGGTGATCAACAACAGCACTACTAGTGGCGATCAACAACAGTACTACTAGTGTTTATCAACAGTACTACTAGTGGTGATCAACAGTACTACTAGTGGTGATCAACAACAGTACCACTAGTGTTTATCAACAGTACTACTAGTGGTGATGAACAGTACTACTAGTGGTGATCAACAACAGTACTACTAGTGTTTATCAACAGTACTAAAGTACTAGTGGTGATCAACAACAGTACTACTAGTGGTGATCAACAACAGTACTACTAGTGGTGATCAACAGTACTACTAATGGTGATCAACAACAGTACTACTAGTGGTGATCAACAGTACTATTAGTGATGATGAATAGTACTACTAGTGGTGATCAACAATACTACTAGTGGTGATCAATAACAGTACTACTAGTGGTGATCAACAGTACTACTAGTGTTTATCAACAGTACTAAAGTACTAGTCGTGATCAACAGTACTACTAGTGGTGATCAACAATAATACTACTAGTGGTGATCAATAACAGTACTACTAGTGGTGATCAACAGTAATACTAGTGGTGATCAACAACAGTACTACTAGTGGTGATCAACATCAGTACTACTAGTGGTGATCAACAACAGCACTACTAGTGGTGATCAACAACAGTACTACTAGTGATGATCAACATCAGTACTACTAGTGGTGATCAACATCAGTACTACTAGTGGTGATTAACAACAGTACTATTAGTGGTGATCAACAGTAATACTAGTGGTGATCAACAACAGTACTACTAGTGGTGATCAACATCAGTACTACTAGTGGTGATCAACAACAGTACTACTAGTGGTGATCAACAACAGTACTATTTGAGGTGATCAACAGTAATACTAGTGGTGATCAACATCAGTACTACTAGTGGTGATCAACATCATTACTACTAGTGATGATCAATATCAGTACTACTAGTGGTGATCAACATCAGTACTACTAGTGATGATCAATATCAGTACTACTAGTGGTGATCAACAACAGTACTACTAGTGGTGATCAACAACAGTACTATTTGAGGTGATCGACAGTAATGTTAGTGGTGATCAACAACAGTACTACTAGTGGTGATCAATATCAGTACTACTAGTGGTGATCAACAACAGTGCTACTAGTGGTGATCAACAACAGTACTATTAGTGGTGATCAACAGTACTACTAGTGGTGATCAAGAACAGTACTATTAGTGGTGATCAAAAGTAATACTAGTGGTGATCAACAACAGTACTATTAGTGGTGATCAACAGTAATACTAGTAGTGATCAACAACAGTACTATTAGTGGTGATCAACAGTACTACTAGTGGTGATCAACAACAGTACTATTAGTGGTGATCAACAGTAATACTAGTGGTGATCAACAACAGTACTATTAGTGGTGATCAACAGTACTACTAGTGGTGATCAAGAACAGTACACTACTATTATAAAGATCATGGAGAGAAAGTTTATAATATATATTCCTCTCTCTCCTTTGTGTATCTTTAAAGTTTAATTTTATTTAAACTATGAAACAAAAATATCACTTTGAACACACATATTGAAAGTGAATCTAGAACTCACACAAAAACATTCTCCCTTAAAAACTACCCAGCTACTTACCGGACAGTAGTGGCAGGTCTTCAAAAATGCCATCTTCAGATGACGGAGGCTCTGCGACAGTGTCCTCGGCCAGCAGCAGTAGGTCAGGCGTGACCGCGGCAACAGCACCCTCGCGGCCGCCGCATCCCACTAGCGTACGGGAACCACGCAAGTCGTAGTCGTCCCAGTGATAACCTGAAAGGTACCCCGGGGGGAAAGGAGTCAGTGTTAACATATGTAGTGGTAGTAGTCGTGGTGAGTTACGCCAGGGAGGTTAAAACCAGGCAAAAGAGATAGAATTAATTTTGGAAATGCATGTTTTTTGTTGAAATTTATAATAATTACTCTGTACATGCTAAATATCTTTCCTTGGCAGGGTTCTTCCTACTCACTGAAACTAGTGACACATGCTGTGAAACCTAAGCTTGTGAACACACCTTATCATGCGTTAATATTCCAAATGATGTCCATAATCAAAGGAATGAAACTAATATACATCAACTAAATCATAAATGTGTCTACGTGCAAATAAGCTAATTACAGATATTGTATACACTGCAATACTAACTACTGTAAGTGACCTTCAATTGAGAAAACATACGAACTAAACTGATAAGCTACGTGATAAAATAGAGAGCTTCAGCAATAGCTACCTTTCTTCTTGGCCTGTGTCGGAGCTGCGTGCAGGGAGAGACAAAAGAAAAATTGTTTACTTTCTAATATCAAAGATATGTACAAATTTGATATTCATTCAGATATATCATGAGGCTGTTCTTCAAACCCGTGAAGACTGAGTTAGAGCGCAGAAGGAAGAGAAAATCATCGCTATCATTGGAAAGTTTGTGTAACTGCTGTTAATAACTCATCTTAAATTACAAAAAAATTCTCATTAGTTTCTCTTGTATTCAATTACTGGTGAATATTAATGTTTCTTCTTTTTAAAACTACTTAGTATTAAACATCTTTATATACAAATGTGTAATAAACTGTAACTCAGAATATACGTTTTGTAGTGTTGTGTATTTCAATATTTGGTGCATTTAATGAAATAAACATAAACTAATATAATATTTGTTAGGTACTGTACACTCAACCTACAGGTATTCGATTGTTAAAAAAAATATGACTTCTCTCAAATGAAAAACAAAACATGCAAAATCATCGATTAACATTCTGTAGTCTTGTCCATCATATTTTGTGGTTAAACTGTTCAGGTAGGTATTATGTTGATGTTAAAATCATAAGGCTTTGGAGCACAGATAAACTTAATTATTAGTAATATTAATGTGACACAATTACCAAGTATACAATACTGGTACAGTTATATCGTAAATATACCCGACATGAGAACTGCGTGTCGAGCACAACTCCTGGGGTGTCACTCCGTCTAGTGAGTGTTTAAATGAAGGTATCAAACAGGGTATGACAGTCCACACATTAATAGTTACCAGGGGATCAACATCTAGTATATATCTAGTTCCACTCAACACTAAATGGACCTCAAGACCTAACTTACGATATCCTTTATAAAGTCTCTTAAATCCTCCATTATCCCCAGCGACCCTTGTGTCTCGTCCCCCAACACCCGCAGCCCGGGGAGGGGAGGAACGGGGGTAGCCAGTGGGGTTGTCTATGGTGATGACTTCTAGTGGGTGGCAGAGGTCTGTCCTGCCCCGACGACCCAGAAGAGAGGGGCGGGGCAAGGGGGGCACAATGGGCGGTGATGACCCCCTTCCACACACTGTAGCCAAGCGCAGGCACTCGGAATTAACACTCATTGTACAACACTTTTGTTAATATATATCACTGATAATATTTCACAATAATTCAAACCGCGACGTCAGTTCTTTTTATGAATTTATTAAACAAGTGTTTTAAGTGATGTTCTAAAGAATCACCACTGACATTTCACAGAGTCTTCAACTAAATTCAAATTTGCTTAAAGAAACGGAATCAACATAAACAGGAGAGCAGCATGTAGGTAAATGTGAGATATTTTTAATATATTTGTTGAAATAACATTATTATGAAATGTGAAGCAAGCATGCTATTAGAGAGCGTCAGCTTCATGTGGGTACTGTACTGTTCGTCGGGTGTTGTTGTCATCATGCTTCAGCACGTTGTGTCATCACCAACGTGTGTGATGCAGGCTTTCAGGCCATCACAGCCAGGTGCTAACATGATGCTATCAGCTACACTGACTCAGCTCCTTCTGTTTGACCGGGCATCATGGTCTGACATAACAATCATGACTCACTTTGTATGCACTGTATGACCCACGTAATTCATAGCAACTCTCCTAAGTAGAAGAGGAACTTTATAACTCCACAAAGAAAAATATAGAAAAGGCAGTAGTGATGAACTTCAGGAGGAAAAGTGTATTGTTTTATAGGGTATATATATATATACATATATATACACTTCATTTTTAGTCCATATAACAAGCGGACTTTGAACTTATGATCAACAACCTCACCAGCCAGGACTCGAACCCTCGACCAACTGTGTGGGACCAAGGAACATTACCGACCATGCCACAAGGACACTTAGTGTCCTTGTGCGGTCGGTAATGTTCCCTGGTCCCACACAATCGGTCGAGGGTTCGAGTCCTGGCTGGTGAGGTTGTTGATTATATATATATATATATATATATATATATTATATATATATATATATATATATATATATATATATATATATATATATATATATATATATAAGTATATTTATCTCATGTAGATCCACAACGAAAACGTAGAAAAGATAAATATTGATAAAATCACACGTTGTTTCCCTTTTCCCGTGTGATTTTATCAAGATATATATATATATATATATATATATATATATATATATATATATATATATATATATATATATATATATATATATATACACAGTTTGTATTTGCTATTAATTGTTCCTAGGGGTGAATATACAGTATTTAGCTCAAGACAGCGAGGTATTTGTCTGAAAATTACAAGCTGCAGCTTGAGGCAGAAAACATGTGCGAGACGCAAGAAGCAGCAAATGTGTATCGTCCTGGGCTGCAGCCACTGTGGTAGCCGCTGTGTAAGTCTTTTCAGTATGGAGGGACTTGAGCAGTAGTCACATGCTATACGAGGTAAATATCACTGCATTTCCTCACAAGTTGCTAGATATACCAACAACAGAACAGAGAATAAACCTTGTTGTGCATCTGAATATTATTTACATTCCAGAAGTTTTTGTTTTATTAACATGAACCAGGATACCTCAAAGGGGAAAATTATTTACAATACGTTATGATAGAAAAGGGCAGAGGGAGCGTTTGTGTGTTTGCACACACACACACATATATATATATATATATATATATATATATATATATATATATATATATATATATATATATATATATATATATATATATATATATATACATATATATATATATATATATATATATATATATATATATATATATATATATATATATATATATATATATATATATATATACTGTATATATATATATAATGTGTGTGTGTGTGTATGGGCATCCATGCACGTGTAGGCATAAGAGTGGTGATGGAAAGGAGGCAGGAGGTGAATCATACCTGAAGAGTCGTCCGAAAAAGGCGAGTGCTGGCCGGGAGATGAGCGACTCTCGCCTAGGTTAGTCACCAGGTCACAGCCTACATCTGGGAACACAAAAAAGCCACACGTGCTGTATGTACAACCAAGCACCTCGAGCACCACTACTTTCACCCACTAAGTTACCAGGCACAAGGCTCACTAAGATTAATTATTGCATGGTGAGGTACACATGACAAGAATGCCATCTGAACGACAAAATAAATGATTAGTGTTCTAAGCTCAGTAACAGTAAGGTGAAGCCACAGTATAGCGCGTCTCAACGGGAACAGCATTTCCTGGCAAGGTCATACTTACCATGGCCAGGGCTGCTTATCATTGCCAGTTCATACTTCTAGTGGCCAGGAGTACTTACCATGGCCGGTTCTTACTTTCTCATGACCAGGGCTCCGTATCATCGCCAAGGTGCACTTTGTCACGGCCAAAAATATAATTTATCGCGGTCAGGTCTAAGTTTCTTATAGTGAGGTAGTACTGGATCGTGGCCAGGGCATAAGGTCAAAGAACGTGCAGAGTTCAATGGCCCGAAAATTGATTAAAGAGATTCGGTATAATGGCCAAGACATTTTATAATGGCCAGGACAGTATATCCTTACCAGGACATTATATCATGGCCAGGATATTATATCATGGTAGGGATAGTATATCCTGGCCAGGACATTATATCATGGCTGAGACATTATATCCTGGCCAGGACATTATATCTTGGCTAGGACATTATATCATGGCCAATACATTACATCATGACCTGAGTACTGTATCATATCCAGGCCAAAGTATCACGGCCAGGAAACTATATCATAGCGAGGAAAATATATTACAGCACTGCGAATATGTGAGTCAGGGCCAGGACACTGTGTGTGTGTGTGTGTGTGTGAGGGCCAGGACACTGTGTATGTGTGTGTGTGAGGGCCAGGACACAGTGTGTGAGGCCCAGGACACTGTGTGTGTGTGTGTGTGAGGGCCAGAACACTGTGTGTGTGTGTGTGTGTGTGTGTGTGTGTGTGTGAGGACCAGGACACTGTGTGTGTGTGTGTGTGTGTGTGTGTGAGGGCCAGGACACAGTGTGTGTGTGTGTGTGTGTGTGTGTGTGTGTGAGGGCCAGGACACAGTGTGTGTGTGTGTGTGTGTGTGTGTGTGTGTGTGAGGGCCAGGACACAGTGTGTGTGTGTGTGAGGGCCAGGACACAGTGTGTGTGTGTGTGTGTGTGTGTGTGTGAGGGCCAGGACACAGTGTGTGTGTGTGTGTGTGTGTGTGTGAGGGCCAGGACACAGTGTGTGTGTGTGTGTGTGTGTGTGTGTGTGTGTGAGGGCCAGGACACAGTGTGTGAGGGCCAGGACACAGTGTGTGAGGGCCAGGACACAGTGTGTGTGTGTGTGTGTGTGTGTGTGAGGGCCAGGACACAGTGTGTGTGTGTGTGTGTGTGTGTGTGTGTGTGTGTGTGTGAGGGCCAGGACACAGTGTGTGAGGGCCAGGACACAGTGTGTGAGGGCCAGGACACAGTGTGTGAGGGCCAGGACACAGTGGGTGAGGGCCAGGACACAGTGGGTGAGGGCCAGGACACAGTGGGAGAGCTGGGACACAGTAGGTGAGAGCTGGGACACAGTGTGTGAGAGCTGGGACACAGTGGGTGAGAGCTGGGACACAGTGGGTGAGAGCTGGGACACAGTGGGTGACAGCTGGTGACAGTGCTGGTCATTATTCCTGGTCAGATGTGTGAACGAATGTAACTAACAACATTACAGGAATAACTTAAAAAGTAAACTTACCGCCCATCCATATGAACCATTTAAAGCTCTCACGTCTAACACAAATCTTCCTAAGTACACGCCCACAGTGGCGAGTAGTCAGTAGGTCAGTACACGCCCACACAGTGGTGAAGAGTCACTAGGTCAGTACACGCCCACACACTGGCGAGTAGTCAGTAGGTCAGTACACGCCCACACAGTGGCGAGTAGTCAGTAGGTCAGTACACGCCCACACAGTGGTGAAGAGTCACTAGGTCAGTACACGCCCACACACTGGCGAGTAGTCACTAGGTCAGTACACGACCACACGGTGGCGAGTAGTCACTAGGTCAGTACACGCCCAGACAGTGGCGAGTAGCCACTAGGTCAGTACACTACCACACAGTGGCGAGTAGTCACTAGGTCAGTACACGCCCACACAGTGGTGAAGAGTCACTGGGTCAGTACACGCCCAGACAGTGGCGAGTAGTCATTAGGTCAGTACACGCCCACACAGTGGCGAGTAGTCACTAGGTCAGTACACGCCCACAGAGTGGCGAGTAGTCACTAGGTCAGTGCACCCCCACAGAGTGGCGAGTAGTCATTAGGTCGGTACACGCCCACACAGTGGCGAGTAGTTATTAGGTCAGTACACGCCCACACAGTGGCGAGTAGTCACTAGGTCAGTACACGACCACACAGTGGCGAGTAGTCATTAGGTCAGTACACGCCCACACAGTGGCGAGTAGTCACTAGGTCAGTACACGACCACACAGTGGCGAGTAGTCACTAGGTCAGTACACGCCCACGCAGTGGCGAGTAGTCATTAGGTCAGTATCCGCCCACACAGTGGCGAGTAGTCACTAGGTCAGTACACCCCCACAGAGTGGCGAGTAGTTATTAGGTCAGTACACGCCCACACAGTGGCGAGTAGTCACTAGGTCAGTACACGACCACACAGTGGTGAAGAGTCACTAGGCCATTACACGCCCACACACTGGACTTCCTGGAGTAATTCAACTGCCACCGTTGCTGTCATATCAGACACTATTACTACTGGTCACTGTCACATAAGAGTGTACCGTTATAAAACCTCATAATTGTCTTTACTTTAGTTAACCACCAATTCCCTTCGCTTGTGTTTCGATAAATAATCGTAAACGTACAGTAGAGTAAATATTTGTAACGTTATTTGTAATATTTAATTTACGATATTTTTATTTAAAGAAATTTGAATCTTAACTGTGAGAAAGGTGGCCAGGGCTGTTACCTCATCCTTCACGAGGAAACTACACCTAAGAAACTGACTAACTTTTGGTATAATTACAGTAAGGCTGGCTTAGCCGCCACTTTGTTATGAACGACTGAAATCACTTTAGTGCTCTATAGATTAAAGGGGCGCATCGGTTGAATGCATAAATCACTCCTCTCCTGACCTAACAGTAGCAGGTTCGAGTCCCGCAACCGGCCACTGAGTGGAGCAACCCCAGTTGACCCAGCTGCATGATGAATACCCGAACTTACAGATGGAGAAGTGATAGGCAGGGGAGGGAGCGCTGGCCACGTGTACCTAAGGCTTAGTCTTCAGGGTGCTGTAACCACCCCTCCCCATACGGGCCTATGGTACCACTTCCTGAAGGTCCAAATATATTGAATACGGTTGTGAAGCCATAACAATACTGGCCTCTTTTTCATGATGATCATTCAGTAACATAAATCTAGCAGTCATTTATTAAACGGAAATCTGTGTTTAACGGTTGGTGATAACTCCTGTGAGTAGACGGCATTTCAGCGCACAAAAATGGAGGAGGAAGTAAAAGGATTAAAACATAGAGTAAAAAAAAAAATATTCAGTTCAAAACAGAAATCCTAGGGTGGGACTCGCTAACCTGCCACGGTAAACTAGTTAAAACTCTTGGGAGAAGGTTAAAGGTTGTATGAATGTTTCTTAGACGAAAAACTTCAGCTTCCATCACAAAGCAGCGGAAGGGGTGAAGGGTGGAGGATGAAGCAGGAAGAGGAGTAAGAAGAGAGGAAGAAAGATGGGAGAAGGGTGACAAGATAATGAGGCAGTTGGGACGAAGGGGGAGGTAAAACAATAGAAATAAAACTGGAAGGAGGCAGAAGGGATAGAATGATGGAGGAGGGGTAGAAGAATATAGGAAGGTGGTACGTGGATGAAGGACTGGGTGGGATGATGTAGGATGCACAGTAAACGAGGAGGGTGTCGGGAAGAGGTGAAACAACAGAGAAGATTATGGGAGTATGAGGGATGGATCTACATGATGAGGAAGAGGTGTGAGAGAATATTGGAAGGGGTGGGAGGAGAGGCGATGTTGACGGGGTAGAAGGATTGGGAAACTGTAGTTATGGTGGGGAGCAGGAGAAGAGGCGATGTATGACGGGGTAGAATGATTGGGAAACTGTAGTTATGGTGGGGAGCAGGAGGAGAGGCGATGTATGACGGGGTAGAAGGATTGGGAAACTGTAGTTATGGTGGGGAGCAGGAGGAGAGGCGATGTATGACGGGGTAGAAGGATTGGGAAACTGTAGTTATGGTGGGGAGCAGGAGGAGAGGCGATGTATGACGGGGTAGAAGGATTGGGAAACTGTAGTTATGGTGGGGAACAGGAGGATAGGTGGTAATGGTGGAGGCGGAAGTGGATAAACACGGGATAAAGTGAGAACATGGAAGATGGGGTAAGAAGGAGAAGAGAGACGGAGGGAGGGAGAGAGGGAAGGAGGATTTGAAAACTAGAAAGGTTATGTACAGTACACAATAAAAAAAAGTTTGAAGAACACCTTGTATTATGGCGTGACTGTGATGACTGACTTGATGTATGAGCGTGTTGTCTGTCGTACCATGTGTGTGTGTGTGTGTGTCGTACCGTGTGTGTATGTGTGTGTGTGTGTGTGTGTGTGTGTGTGTGTGTGTGTGTGTGTGTGTGTGTGTCTTGAGTGTCTTAATGTATGAGTGTGTTGTCTGTCGTACTGTGTGTGTGTGTGTGTGTGTGTGACTGTCTTGAATGTCTTCATATATGAGTGTGTTGTCTGTCGTACCGTGTGTGTGTGTGTGACTGTCTTGAGTGTCTTCATGTATGAGTGTGTTGTGTATCGTGGTGTGTGAGAGGTACAGAGTATATGAGGCATTTCACTTTATATATGATTCCTTTATGTATTTTTGAGAGAGAGAGAGAGAGAGAGAGAGAGAGAGAGAGAGAGAGAGAGAGAGAGAGAGAGAGAGAGAGAGAGCCATGAATTTATTTAGAAAAAACAAATAATGGGAATGCCATAAGAACATGTAGGGTTAAAATTATAAATATTGAAGATAAAGCAAAAAACTAATTAATGAAATACGGAAAAGGAGCATGGAAATTTACAAGCTTAATTTCTTGTATGGTTAACACCAAGGTAGTTTAGATTACGTAAATCACGTCTTTCTGTCTGGAACCGGTAAAATAATGGTCACTTTTATAGTTGAGAACTAATATAGATACATTACGACAATAGTCAACACAGACACAGAGCATCGGCTGTACTGACGAGCCTTCCATGTTGTATGTTGTACAGAACCTATAGTGGAAACTATGTAGTCACATGCAGACTTGGGGGAGTAAGTGAAGCGGTGTGTGGGCTAGTGTGAGCTGGCGGCCCACTGAGAACCATCGTATCACCAGATGACTTCCCCTTGTGTTGTTTAACAAGTATTTAATTAACAAATTATCAAGAAGCCATTTCTTATAACACAGCATAACATATCAGTTTGTAATATTGAACAGAACAAAACACTTCAAGCCAACCAAATTCCATTTAACAGTCACTGAGTCTGTCTGCCAACATTAAGTACTACATCATCACGGAAGTCTACTAATGTATAAAAAAAAAGAACAGCTTGCAATTTGAACAAAATATATAAGAAAACGGATTCTAAATAAATCGAAAATAAGAGGCTAAATAAGATAAAATAAATGAGAGCAGAGGTACACGCATAACCATCCACAACATAACAAACACTGTAATGAAGAAGAAGCAACTTATTGTTTGAATCATAAGTTTATATCTGCAGGATGCTGAGTGGCCGCCTCTCTGATGCTGCTCCTTTAACATCACTTTCTTGCCTTATCAACGTGTGCTTCGGTATCCACCCCAATACTATTAAGAGCGACCTTACTCAATGGAATTCTATAATATCTACAGAACTGCAGCCTTAGTGGCCATTATGACGACGATATTCAAAGTAAGGAGAAGTTAAAGGTTGGTGCGACACATTGTGCGTCAGGTGATGCAGTGTGTCTACCTGATGCTGTTCACTGCCAGTCACTCGCGTCACATTATATACCTCTTCATTAAATATTCAAATCTTACATGTGACTAATAATGCCTTTTTTTCCTTTAGTTTACTATACGTGTATGACAGACCATTCTCTTAATTGTGTTACTAGAATCTTAACATTAACATTCTTATGATATCGTGATTGATTGATAGAATATTGGTTAAATTTCTCTTGCAGCAAAGTTTCAATGACTCAAAAGATCACGATGTAAAAGCACCCTGTTGAAAGTAATTTTCTTAACAACTGAATGGTTTTAAGTAAAAAAAAAATAACAAAATGAAAAAAAATAAAATAAACTATGCTATTTGTCCTCATCACAGAGTTAGTAAGCACCACACCGCTTCAACTTGGAGACTGTGTTAGCTAAGCCTTGTTATCAACTCATCCATAGGATAAGTACACAGTAATAATAGAGGCTGAAGTAGGTCTCAGGTGTGTGGTCCTGCAACAGTGAGCGAGTATACTTGATGTACAGGTTGACAGTACAGTGCAGCGGGAGTCGGTCCTCAACAATTCAAAATTCGACAACAGATTACTTTAGTAAAGTCTATGTTAAACTATAAAGCTAATCTGATAAACTGCAGTTTGCTCGGCGAAGCCATCTTGAAGGATAATGTCTTACTAAATATATGTGACATTTTTAGTTTGTAACAAGAATCGAGTAATGGATAATGAAACCCAAAAGTAAATGTTAACGCCCACACACCGATAATTAATTAATTAATGAGCTGAATCAGAAGACTGACTGTCCTGTGTGACGTGTCAAAAACAGGTGAATATTTATAGCTTTTTGTGTATTGACAGTCACACTGTGAGTGACTCACCCTTGATGGGCATGAAGTACGAGTCATTAAGGTTGTTGTGGTGATCCCAGGGCTTGTGGAGCGAGTCCGAATCACTGTTGGAGGGGGGCGGCGGCGAGAGGTTGGGCGGCACTACCACAGGCTTGTTAAGGCTGTGAAGAAACTCGTGAGAGCACCTGGACAGAGTCTCCAGCTCCAGACTCTCGTGACCCGCTGCGGACAAGTCGGCCAGGTGCTTGAGGGTGTTGAGTATGACGGAGTCGGTGCCACTGGGGGTGTAGGAGGCCGGGCGCGGAGGCAGCGGGGGACCCTGCTGTGTGCCGCAAGAGCAACGAAAGGAAAGGGAACTCAAAACAGGCAAGTAAATGAAAGAAATAAGAAGCAAATAATCAAGTGTGTCGGACAAAGTATCTGAAGATAACTATAAAAAATTAAAATGTAGACGTGTTCTACAGTATCTATATCTACATGAAAATAATATATATAATCCATAAAAACGCGACCATTACCTGGTCAGCTTCCACGTTGCAAATTTTGGAATTTCTCTTTGGCGCATCATTGGCCTTGAGGTCATTCTTGACATGGTGGTCAGTGAGCTTGATGCGGTTGTTCTGTTGGTGACGCTTATGTCTCCATCGTCGTCGTTGCCAGGCCACCAGTAGCAACATGGCCACCACGCAGCCTAGGAACACAGCCAAGATGCATACAAGTTCTTCCAGGGTGATGTTGAGGGCAGAGGATGGAGCTGGAGGTTTCTTTATCGACTCCGTGCAGTACTCACCAGTAACATTCGCAGAACATATACACTTGAACCCTCCATAGAAGTTAAGACAAGTGCCACCACTCTGACACGGGTTACGAGTACACTCATCAATATCTAACTGACACATGACACCTGTGAAATGCTGACACTTACATATTGGTCCTTCAGCACCTTCCTCACACCGACCACCATTTTGACATGGATTAGGGTTACAAAATACTCCGTACTCACAACGTTTTCCACTTAATTTTGACGGACACTGGCAGTTGTATGAATGACCAACAACAATACATTTACCTCCGTTAAGGCAAGGCGAGGAGGAGCAAGGCGCTGTATCAACTTGACACTGGGCACCAGTGAAGCGTGGAGGACAAGTGCACTTATAAGATTTTCCGTTTTCGATACAAGTACCACCATTGAGGCAGGGATATGACCCACACACACCGGCGGGAGGGAGCGTACTAGGACACTGCAGTTCTACATTAGCTAAACGTTTGAGTACAGCGCCACCAGATGAAGATCCTGTTATGCTTACAGGTAGCTCTATACCGTCTATAGTTATCTGGTCGAGGCAGCCTACGAACCCCAGACTGCTGTGGGAATAGGAAGACATACCTGAGGTACGTTCAATGCTGATTGTAGCACCTAAGTACATAAAATCCGAATCCATATTGAGAATATCATTGGCTCCTGGTGCTGCTCCAGAACTTACCTCACCATCCACACTCAGAGTGGATATTGTACCTTCACGTGTGAGATTGATAAAGTGCCATTGGTCATTGTTTACTCTAATGGTTGATACTCTCACCAGACCCTCGCCACTACCACAATCCCACCGATACTGAACGTGGCCACCTACAACCTCTAGTATGCCATAGTCTACATCTCCAGCAGCGTAGACAAGTGTCCCCACTGGGTTCCTGGTACGCAAGAAGACACTGAGCACTAGAGAGCTGCTTTCCGCCTGTCGTGCCACGCTGTACTGAGCATAACTCTTGCCTCTGAAAGACAGCGGTCTTAGTGGGTAGTGGCATGAAGGACTGCGGCACTTCGTGAGATCTACTTGGCAGGAAGGTCCCGCACGCCCCGAGGGACACTGACATGTGTACCCTCGAATGCTGACGTCAGTGGGAGTACATTCCTCGTACTCAGCACAAGGGCGGTGGCCACAAGCATTCACAAGGTTTTCACATTCATCACCACCATAACCCTGGTCACAAAGACATCCAGCTTTCTGAGCAAATCTTGGTGCAACCAAACTTGAGAGTTGAGTGTTAAACGGAACAGAAACGTCGTCACTGATCTCTACCACGTCGACACATTCTCCGTGTCCACTGCAGTCTGTCTCAGTCGTGCACATTGAGCCCATAACTGCCAATAGTCGCAGACCAACACTCTCCTTTACTTCACTTTTCTTAAGGTTCAGCTGTTTAAGCAATTCTTCTCTTGAAAAGAATGAATCATCAGATTTTTTTACGACAATTAACACATCTAAACTTCTTTGGATATCTCTTTTTTTTCGTTGTGAGTCATAATCAATATTTTTCATTGAGTGGGAATGCAGAAGTGCTGTTTGGAGGCTAATTAAAATAACAGAATCTTCCCCAATAGAAAACTCAGACGCTATTGCTTTCAAGAAAACTTTTTGATATCTTGAGAGGAATTCGTCTGGAGAAAGTGGTCCAATTTGAACAATCACCGAGTTGTCAACCATTTCTTCGGTGATAACTGAGACTTGGACAGAGGCCTGCACGGTGCGGTGGTACCGGCCGTCAGACACACTTACATTGACGCTATAATTCCCTGAGTCCAGGGGAGTCAGAGCCACAAGCGTTCCATCTTGTCCATCAATGTCAAAATATTTGATGGAGCTGATCTCTCGGGGGTAGGGTGCTATAGAGTACTGAAGAGTATCATAAGGGTCTTGATCTAAGGCAGTAACCCGACCGATGATGCCCCCCGGGAAGGCGATGCGGTAACTGATGATAGCAGCATTGAGAGGGAAGAGTGTTGGTGGGTAGCGGGACTCCTCCACCACTGTGACGACAACGCGGGTGTTGGCGTGAAGGGGCGGTGTGCCACTGTCCCATACTCGCACCTCCACCACATATTCGTTCTGAACCTGGTCGATATATGGAATCATGTGCTTAGTTCGTATATTAAAAAAATTGACAGGTGCATTTCTATGGTACTTTCAAAAGCAAAAACTATTGAAACTTTATCCTATATTGCAATTAAAATAATTTATTGGCAAATGCATAATGCTGTGTTAATACCTAACCATAACTAGGAATGTAATGTCTCATGTTTGAATAGTAAGCAAAATATTTTAGATTTAGAAATAGAAAGATCATTTGACAACCTACCAAATGGTTGAGTTTGTTGGTGGCGAGCCTGAGGGAGCCGTCCTGGTCGAGGGTGAAGGCCCGGTTGTTGACCGCATGGTTGGTTACCTCCCAGGTGAAGGGGGCGCCGTTGGGCTCAGCGTCCGCATCAGTGGCCATCAGACGCAGCATTGAATACCCAACTGGTCGGTTCTCCTGTGGTCATACATCCAAGACATGAATATATTATTGTGTGCATGTAAAAATTGTGGAATACGGCATAAAGTTCTCCCACTTTGTTACTTTTTAAGGAATTCCCGCTTAAACAACAAATATATTTATTCAGTAAAAAAAAATATATATATATACTGTATGACTCCAAACTCACTGTTACAATACATTTGGTACTGTATATACAAGGTGCTTCACTTCATGATACAAAAGTAATTTGATCTCTGTTTTGTAATAAGATATTCATTATAGTACACAATCAATCGGCCAGTGATCACAGTATCTTAACTCTTCGCACAAATTCCTAAAAAGTTTCTCGCAATGAGAAATAAAAGGTATTTTACTTGTAAATTAATTTTTTATACCATTGTACTATAAGAGCATTTCCTTCTTGTAAGATATAATGATCTGGTAAAATATCACCACACTTTTCTTTACAGATATATATATATCTTTATCACCGGTTATGTTGATGTTGGACGATTTTCTTTCTCAACCTGAGCCGACAATTTCTAACTGTTGATCAATAATAGTTTCATTTTCTTTAAAATATTTGTATAGGTATTATCAAGTTACCCCGGCAACGTTCTTATATCCAAAATTATTTATAATGTTGATGTACTTTAATGGTAAATGAAAGTTTCATATATTTTTCTCATACACATCACACAGCCATTTTTTTTAACCCTTCCATCACAATTTATAGGAAATAGGAAGTAGAAAATAAGAATTATACAAGATACATAAGAAACTGTGTTAGTTAAAATATTTGTAAAAATTTTCCTTTGAGTGTTTTGTATTCAATTTCTTTCTATTTTCATTAAAAGAGAGAGTTAAAAAATATAACACATGACACGAAAAGTTTACAATAGCCCGAGTTTGTTTCCAAGCAGTAGATGATAGAAAGCATCGTCTTCCTATATAACTTTCACATCAAAAATAACCTGTCATGTCGCTTTCATTCACTCCTTGTTTTATACTTAAAATTATTAATCCAGTCAGGGCTAGAAGGAGCAAGTGTTGAAATGGCCAGTTCAGAAGATCATAGGAACTATACTGTAGTTAAGATAATGCTCGAGAACCAAAATAGTAGTATTTACGAATGTAGAGATGTATATAAATTTATATATGAAACAAAGAAGTATGTGTGTATGTTTGTGTGTGGTGTGTATGTGTGTATGTGTGTCAGCACGAGAATCTCGGAACCTACTTTACGGATCTGTAGTTATGATGGATGGTGTTATATGTAGTGATGATGGATGGTGTTATATGTAGTGATGATGGATGTTGTTATATGTAGTGATGATGGGTGGTGTTATATGTAGTAATGATGGATGTTGTTATATGTAGAGATGAAGGGTGGTGTTATATGTAGTGATGATGGATGGTGTTATATGTAGTGATTATGGATGGTGTTATATGTAGTGATGATGGATGGTGTTATATGTAGTGATGATGGATGGTGTTATATGTAGTGATGATGGATGGTGTTATATGTAGTGATGATGGATGGTGTTATATGTAGTGATGATGGATGGTGTTATATGTAGTGATGATGGATGTTGTTATATGTAGTGATGATGGGTGGTGTTATATGTAGTGATGATGGATGGTGTTATATGTAGTGATGATGGATGGTGTTATATGTAGTGATGATGGATGGTGCTATATGTAGTGATGATGGATGGTGTTATATGTAGTGATGATGGATGTTGTTATATGTAGTGATGATGGGTGGTGTTATATGTAGTGATGATGGATGGTGTTATATGTAGTGGTGGTGGTGACGGTGGTAGTGACAGTGGTAGTGGTGGTGATGGTGATAGCGGCATGTTTGTGGTGATAGTGGTGGTGGTAGAGACTGGTTGATAGTAGTGGTAATGATGGTGGTGGTAATGATGATGGTGGTAGTGGTGGTGGTGGTAGTAGTGATGGTAGTGATGGTGGTGCTATATGTAGTGATGATGGATGGTGTTATATGTAGTGATGATGGATGATGTTATATGTAGTGATGATGGATGGTGTTATATGTAGTGATGATGGCTGGTGTTATATGTAGTGATGATGGATGGTGTTATATGTAGTGATGATGGATGGTGTTATATGTAGTGATGATGGATGTTGTTATATGTAGTGATGATGAGTGGTGTTATATGTAGTGATGATGGATGGTGTTATATGTAGTGATGATGGGTGGTGTTATATGTAGTGATGATGGATGTTGTTATATGTAGTGATGAAGGGTGGTGTTATATGTAGTGATGATGGATGGTGTTATATGTAGTGATGATGGATGGTGTTATATGTAGTGATGATGGATGATGTTATATTTAGTGATGATGGGTGGTGTTATATGTAGTGATGATGGATGTTGTTATATGTAGTGATGATGGATGGTGTTATATGTAGTGATGATAGATGGTGTTATATGTAGTGATGATGGATGGTGTTATATGTAGTGATGATGGATGGTGTTATATGTAGTGATGATGGACGATGTTATATGTAGTGATGATGGGTGGTGTTATATGTAGTGATGATAGATGGTGTTATATGTAGTGATGATGGATGGTGTTATATGTAGTGATGATGGATGGTGTTATATGTAGTGAGGATGGACGATGTTATATGTAGTGATGATGGGTGGTGTTGCATGTAGTGATGATTAGACAATAAAATAACAGTTTAATGCTAAAAAAATATACTTTGCTGTACCGTTGTAGTGAAAAACATGGTGGAATTTACATACACCGTTAATGAACTATTGATGGAAGAAGAAGTTTTGGGGACTGAACAGTGAGACAATGTGGAGCCTCCAGGAGGGTGGCGTCCTACCGTGGCCTGTGATTCTGCTAGTAAATTAATAAATAAGATTGTCGTACTGTCCGATGTGTTATGCTTCGAGGCTTGAGTGTCAGAGAAAGTAAACACAGTATGAAACACAGTGGGTGTAGTGTATTTCTGTCAAGAACATGAAGTAATGTAAGGCCGTGAGTATAAATATAGTAAAAGGAGTGGACCGCTAATTACAGCTAATTACACAGAATACACATAATGATCTGATGAAATGTTGAAAAAAACAAGCGAATTTATGATGGTCTGATGAAACGTTTGACAATAATACACACCAAAAAAAATTCAGCTTTGTTGCTGGGTCAAGTATAGGTCACAGGTACTCGAGATAACTGACAGATGGACGAGGTGCTGTTATATACCTAGGGGTGTGTGGCAGGCAACAGGGAGGTGTACTTCCATGCTCTCTGATGAGAGAAAGAAAAACATGGATCTGCCAAGATTGTAATGTGTGTACCCGTTTGTGTTTATGATTACTGGAGATTATCTTGCGGGGTTTGTAAAGAGAATAAAATGATCAGTGATAGCAAAGGAGAGGAATATTAAAGGTTGGACAAAAAATAGAGGACTAATTTCTTACATTATATGAATGAACTTGGCACAGGGAATAAAGTGATAGCGTTACGAAGTTCACACGTGATTCAATGATTCATGTGACATGTAGGGAAATTCATACTTGATACATCTTACTTATTCTACAGTATATAGTTACCTCACTATGGTCAGTTAGGGATTATGCCAAGTTAGAATTTGATTTATAGACTCGTTTGTTTTTCAGCTTCTTTATAGCTGCCAGTAAATTTTATTCAGTCATGGGTCATTATCCCCCATGGAACAAACACCTGTGAGCCTTTTATCATACTAGGCTTAAATTACTCCTTTTTTAATCTTACATCTTACAGTTTCTTCCCTTCCTGTACTAAACTGTAACAGAGTTCTGAGTTCATACACAATACTGTAAACACACATCAGTTATCATACAAATTTATCTGATGATTAAAAATTTATATTCTTCGACCTCTGAAAAACTCTTTAATTATAAGAATACATTCCTGGGTGATCGAGTATATTAATAACGGGTGACTTACCTGAACGACGACAGTATAATTATCCTGAGTGAAAATTGGGGAGTTATCGTTGACATCACCAATGATGAGCTCCACTTGGGTGACGGCGGCGTTGGAGGGAGAACCCAAGTCTCGAGCACTCACGGTCAACACATACTTCCCCACCTATGACGGGAGTAATCCATTCGTCAACAAACCCAGTAAATATGTTTGCTTATGATAATACTATTACCAATGTCTCATTCACATACAATAAAATACTTATATCTCTCTCTCTCTTAATACTTTTTAATGCCACACCCAACGCTGTTGCTATCATCCATCGTCGTTGCCCAATGCACAATTTTATTACCATTACGAATACTTATACTATATTACATTATCATATTACCTTTTCTCTGTCAAGTTTCTTCAAGACAGTAATGATGCCGGTGTCTTGATGCATATCAAAGCAGTGGTCGTCGTTGCCTGCCTGGATGCTGTAGCGGACCAGGCTGTTGACGCCGTAGTCCACGTCGCTGGCCGAGATCTGCAAAACACAGCCACACCCAATGTAATGTGAGGAAGGATGGGGTGGAGGGATGATGAAGGAGTATGGAGCTGGAGGGATGATGAAGGGGTATGGAGCTGGAGGGATGATGAAGGGGTATGGAGCTGGAGGGATGATGAAGGAGTATGGAGCTGGAGGGATGATGAAGGAGTATGGAGCTGGAGGGATGATGAAGGAGTATGGAGCTGGAGGGATGATGCAGGAGTATGGAGCTGGAGAGATGATGAAGGAGTATGGAGCTGGAGATATGATGAAGGGGTATGGAGCTGGAGAGATGATGAAGGGGTATGGAGCTGGAGATATGATGAAGGAGTATGGAGCTGGAGGGATGATGAAGGAGTATGGAGCTGGAGGGATGATGCAGGAGTATGGAGCTGGAGAGATGATGAAGGGGTATGGAGCTGGAGAGATGATGAAGGGGTATGGAGCTGGAGGGTGATGAAGTGAGTATGGAGCTGGAGGGATGATGAAGGAGTATGGAGCTGGAGGGATGATGAAGGAGTATGGAGCTGGAGAGATGATGAAGGAGTATGGAGCTGGAGGGATGATGAAGGAGTATGGAGCTGGAGGGATGATGAAGGAGTAGGGAGCTGGAGAGATGATGAAGGGGTATGGAGCTGGAGGGATGATGCAGGAGTATGGAGCTGGAGGGATGATGCAGGAGTATGGAGCTGGAGAGATGATGAAGGGGTATGGAGCTGGAGGGTGATGAAGTGAGTATGGAGCTGGAGGGATGATGCAGGAGTATGGAGCTGGAGGGATGATGAAGGAGTATGGAGCTGGAGGGATGATGCAGGAGTATGGAGCTGGAGATATGATGAAGGAGTATGGAGCTGGAGGGATGATGAAGGAGTAGGGAGCTGGAGAGATGATGAAGGGGTATGGAGCTGGAGGGATGATGCAGGAGTATGGAGCTGGAGGGATGATGAAGGGGTATGGAGCTGGAGGGATGATGCAGGAGTATGGAGCTGGAGGGATGATGAAGGAGTATGGAGCTGGAGGGATGATGAAGGGGTATGGAGCTGGAGGGTGATGAAGTGAGTATGGAGCTGGAGGGATGATGGAGTATGGAGCTGGAGGGATGATGAAGGAGTATGGAGCTGGAGGGATGATGAAGGGGTATGGAGCTGGAGGGTGATGAAGTGAGTATGGAGCTGGAGGGATGATGGAGTATGGAGCTGGAGGGATGATGAAGGAGTATGGAGCTGGAGGGATGATGAAGGAGTATGAAGCTGGAGGGATGATGCAGGAGTATGGAGCTGGAAGGATGATGAAGGAGTATGGAGCTGGAGAGATGATGAAGGGGTATGGAGCTGGAGGAATGATGAAGGAGTATGGAGCTGGAAGGATGATGAAGGACTATGGATGGATGATGGAGAGCATGGAGGGATGATGAAGGAGTATGGAGCTGGAGGGATGATGAAGGAGTAGGTAGCTGGAGGGATGATGAAGGAGTATGGAGCTGGAGGGATGATGAAGGAGTATGGAGCTGGAGGGATGATGAAGGAGTAGGTAGCTGGAGGGATGATGAAGGAGTATGGAGCTGGAGGGATGATGAAGGAGTAGGTAGCTGGAGGGATGATGAAGGAGTATGGAGCTGGAGGGATGATGAAGGAGTAGGTAGCTGGAGGGATGATGAAGGAGTATGGAGCTGGAGGGATGATGAAGGAGTAGGTAGCTGGAGGGATGATGAAGGAGTATGGAGCTGGAGGGATGATGAAGGAGTAGGTAGCTGGAGGGATGATGAAGGAGTAGGTAGTTGGAGGGATGGTGGAGGAGTATGAAGCTGGAGGGATGATGAAGGAGTAAGGAATGTAGGGATGATGAAGGAGTAGGGAAGGATGATGGAGAGTATGGAGGGATGATGAAGGAGTAAGGAGCTGGAAGGATGATGAAGGAGTATGGAGCTGGAGGGATGATGAAGGAGTAAGGAAGGATGATGGAGAGTATGGAGGGATGATGGAGTATGGAGCTGGAGGGATGTTAAGGAGTACGGAGCTGGAGGGATGATGAAGGAGTATGGGAGAATGATTGAGTATGGAAGGTTGATGGAAAGTATGGAAGAATGATGGAGCAGGATGGAGGAATGACGAGGAAGACCTGAGATATTGTCATGAATTATGGAGGGATGGTGAAGGAGGAGAGTAGGATGGTGAGGTAGCATGAAGGCATGGTAAAGGGGTGTGGAGAAATTGAGGGATTGTGAAAGAGTTTAAAGTGATGGTAAGGGAGTGTGGAGGGTGAAGAGGGGTATGGGGAGATGGTGGGATGGTGTAGCATGGTGAACGGTATAATGGATTGGTGAGGGAATGTGGAAGGATGGTGAAAGTGATTGGGAGGGCTGGTGAGGGAGAAATGGTGAGTGAAGGAAGTACTAAAGAAAGCAGGTGAAGGAGTATGGATGGGCAGGTGGTGGCTTTTGGTGCGATAATGAGGGATTATGGAGGGACGGTGAGTCGGGTGACAATAAAAAGTGAAAGTTTTTATTTTTAGATGGCCATTTGTCCAATACTGCGTACCCATGAAAAAAGAACACAGGCGAAATCCTGGGTCATTTGGACAATATTTAGAGGTGGCTCAAGCCATTTGTAGTTAACACTACTGAAATAATTATTGATTTTTTCTAATTTCTTTATTTATGAACCGATTACTATGAAACTTTGCAGGTATATGTAGAATGCAAATTCAAACTAAAGTTGTTCCTAACATTTTTTCTAAAAATGAGTAATGAGTATTTTGGCTGGTGCAGCTATTGGCAATGCAGAGGGGAGGGAGAGGCGGGTGTCAGTCGGGGTAGGGGGAAGAGGTTGTGTGCCAGTGTCTGACTGGTACAGTAGCATCAGTTGTGTGTGAGACGTGACGGTGGGTGTGTGTGCGTCGCTCTTGTTGCAGTATTACGGTTAGTACCATTGTCTTTGTCTAAAATCAATGCATCAATTTAGGTATATAACACTTTAAAAACTTTATACAAGTGATCTTGCATGCCGTATGCTTTATGGGTGCTGTTGTTTGCATAACAGTAACAACATAAGTTACATAAATGTTTTTGTTTGTTTCAGGTTCAATGGCGAGTACACGTTCAAAAACTGAAGTTTGGCTCATTGGTCAACACATAACCGAAATCACGGGTGCACAACTTCCTTCAAGAGGAGATGTTCTACGTCTGTTTTTCCACGGTCACAATGAACATAAGAAAACAGTGAATGATTCTGCGAGTGAAGTTGCAGCATCGGTTATTAGTTTCTGGAATAAAGCACGGATTCCTACCATAACTGAGAAGAGTATTGGACGAAAGGTAGTGGATCTTTTTTTAATGTGGAAGGGACTTAAGAAAAACTGCACTCGCACTACAGACACACAACGTAAGAAAGAGGAAACTTTTTGTGATGAGTTAGAGGACCTCTTCGATGTTGCCCACCCCAAGGCAATGCAGCTCTTGACCATCAAAGAAGACCGAGCATTCCTGGCAGCGCAACGAGAAAAAGGGAGAAGAGGTGTAATGGCAGGAGTAGACAAAAAGATTGCTTGTTCCATGAAGCGTCGGGAAGAAAGCAAGAGTAAGCAATCTCTACAACAGAATCAAGCCAGTTCTGCTCTTGAATATGATGAGTTGGGTTCTTCGTCTGAAACAGAATCACAATCAAGCTCGTCATCATCTACAAGTTCCCTAGCGATATCACCAGTGGTATCTTCTTCCAATCGTAAACGTGCTACTCTCAAAGTTATCACCCCTGAATTGTCAAGTACATTGGACCTCACTGGGATCAGTCACCGCTCTGCTCTCCGGATCGTCAGTGCCACGGCTGCTAGTCTAGGTCATGACCCAATGGAACTAGTTTTAAACTATGAGACAGTGCGTACTTCGCGAGCGACCCACCGTTCTGGGATTGCCAACGAAATTAAAGAAAAATTTCAACCTAGTGAAGTGCTCACTGTGCACTGGGATGGAAAAATTATTCCTGATGAACAAGGAGCGAGTGTTGACCGAATCGCCATTCTTGTCTCCGGAATCAATACTGAAAAGCTGTTTGGTGTCCCGAAACTATTGTCAGGGACTGGACAGGCCATTGCTACAGCAGTCAGTGCAGCGCTGGAAGAGTGGAAAATATCAGAGAATGTTTCAGCACTCAGTTTTGACACAACAGCTTCAAACACTGGGCACTTGTCGGGGGCATGTGTCATTCTGGAGCAGAAACTCGGCCGCCGTCTTCTGCATCTCGCGTGTCGTCACCACATCCTTGAGCTTGTTGCCGAGAAAGCGTATGTGGAATGCATGGGGCCTTCCTCTGGACCAGATATTACTCTCTTCTCTCGCTTCAAGCATAAGTGGAAGGACATCAGTCAAGATGACTACAGCCCTCTCTCAGACCTCCCTCCAAGTTTGTACGAGAAACGAGATGACCTCATCTGTTGCTGGAAACATCATCTGGGCAAGAAGCAGCAGCCACGTGATGATTACCGTGAGGTACTGGAGCTAGCAATCAGGTGTCTCGATGGAGCTCTACCCAAGTTTAATCTCCGACGGCTTGAAACGATTCACATTCTTTGTGCTAGAGGTGTATGTCAGTGCATGGTTCACGGCCTCCGTTCCATCCTCCGCTCCTGCTAATGATTTGCTGCTCCTCCAAGACCTGTCAGAGTACCACGACGTCAAAATATCAAGAACATGTCTCACAGTCTTCGGTCGTCACCTGTGGTACCTCAGTGAAGGCTTGGTGGGTCTTGCACTCTTCGATCCACAAGTTAATGCAACAATGAAGACAAACATAGTTCGGGCAATCGTTGAGAGGAAGGTGACCGAGGATTCACCAAAACGTGCTGCTCTTCCTGCCACATCTTCCCTTCCCACAAAGCAGCTCTCAGACTTTGCTTCTAGAGGATCAAACTTTCTATTTGAAAGTCTCAAAATGAAGACTTCTTTTTTGTCCAAGGAACCTGACACATGGTCTGATGATGAAGACTTCAAAACTGGCGTCGCAGTTGTGGGTGGTCTCAGAGTCATCAACGACACTGCAGAGAGAGGGATTGCCTTGATACAGGCATTCAACAGCAAGATCACGAAGAGTGAAGACCAGCGTCAACATCTGCTGCAGGTTGTTGAAGAGCAGAGGCGGTCACAACCAGGGACATCAAAACAGGACCTTACAAGCAAAAAGCGAAAACAATGAATGGGTTGTCCACACCACTCCCACCCATTGATGTAAGCGTGTTCACTGCAGTTTCATTTTAAAAAGGAATTAATCATTTATATGTACAGTGTACACATAAACTTGCTCAATATGTAAATTTTAAAATAAAGCCGCATATTATGAATATTCGTATTTTTTGCCTATAAGGATAAAACTTCAATTGACTTGAGCTACCTCTAAATATTGTCCAAATGACCCAGGATTTCGCCTGTGTTCTTTTTTCATAGGTACGCAGTATTGGACCAATGGCCATTCTATTTAATCAATTTTAGAAATTCACCCCTATGCACTATTGTCACCCTAACGGTGAGGGAATTCGGAAGGGAAAGCACACCTGTATAACGCTGGCTCCCTGCAGCGCGTCCTCCCTGACGGTGGCGGTGTAGGAGGGCAATGTGAACACCGGGGCGTTATCGTTGACATCCGTGATGGTGAGGTTTACAAGTGCTGTAGCTGAGAGAGGCGGCGTCCCTCCGTCAGTAGCCACCACCGACGCCACCACCTGTTGTACGCGTTCGTAGTCCACCGGGGCCCCGATGCTGATGACGCCTGGGAAGGGAAGGTGACATTGTTTGTTTCACTCTGTCTCTGTTACCTGTCAATCCTCCAGTTCTGACATGTGTGGCGTACTCGGTAAAAAAAAAAAATTATCTGCACAATTCATGTGCGAAACAAAATAACACCACGAACAAAGGTTTTCGATAAAGGCATAATTGTTTTTCACCAGTCACATTGCAACGAACTAATTTTATATTTCGAATGAAATAACTAAATTCGGCCTACCATAATAGGTCGGAAATGTGTCACAATCACGCCTACCAACCGTAGTGAGACAACAGGATTGTTCTGTTCGAAATTTATCGGATCCCCCAGAAAGAAACTTTTTTTTACCGCGTGTACAGTAACTCTACTCACAAGTAGCGCACATCTCAGGTGAATAATGTTATAATTGTTATACTTTTACTTGTATATGTCGCTGATTATGAGCTGTCTTTTCTAAACTAATAAAGTAAAATGAATAATTTAAGCGAGAATATGATTGCCAACTAGACATAATCCTGACAGCTCTGTCCTCTTGTTCAACCTTAATACTGTACAACCCATGTTGTACTGCTCCCCCACTATACTTATGGTTTTCAATTCCACTGTAATTTATGTATATACTTATAATATAAAAAAATATAAAATAATAAAAAATAATAATAAATAAATACAATAAATAAATATTGAAGTAATAACCGTGGTAACATTCTGAGATGTTCTTATTACCACCATGCTATTGTACTATTCCAGATGATACTAAATGTTACATAATACTTCCTTGAGATAAATGTACAGTATATATTAGGTGCCTACAGGAGAGCTCAGGTTCTCAACTGGCTCAGCCATGTTAATATTGTTATTATTATCCACTCTGTATCTGTGTTTTTCTGGCTCAATAAACTGTTTCAATTCAATTGTTTCAATCCAATAATTGAACATTCACACAAAGGCTACATGGAACACGAATTTTTGGTGATAATATACTCGTACACTTATCTTTATTCACAATGACCAAATGCCACAGGTTAGATAATAAATATTATTATCTACATCAAGTAAACGATGTCAAAATAAAAGAATGTATTCGCCGTCATGAACAAAATCAAAAAGAAAAATATACCTTTGGTGAATGACATGGGAAAGACGACGTACCACAAGTATATTTATACACAGGAAGTAACCAACAGTAATTCCTCCATCATTCACCTATGTTAGGACGAGCCACACGAATAAAGCGTTGATTTAACCCCATACAAATTCTGTATTACTGAGAATTCCTAATTTATGAATAGGCGTGTTTTGTTACATCTCTTTATCTTTTAACATCCAAACTTAGCTCACTGTTCATTAAAAGTATCCTACCCCATGATAGTAACTCATACCGGTAATTGTTACTTTAAATCTTACCAGTCTTGGGATGTATGTGAAGGTATTTCTCTCTGGTGGTGTGCTGAATGGAGTAAGAAATCTCAGCGTTGATGCCGATGTCCTTGGAGGTGGCCATAACACGCAGAACCTCCGTCCCCACCACCGTGTTCTCTGCCACCGTCGTCTCATGAAGCTTCCTCACAAACTCCGGGGCATTGTCGTTGATGTCTGAAGAAATACACAAGACAACAAGTTAACAGTGTCCACTAATTTAGAGTGCATTAACTTAAGCTAAAAACAAGGTGTCATATCGTGTTTTGACTGAGAAAAAAATAATTATTTTTCTTTATCACATAAAAAAATAATGAAGCATCACAATGGTAACTTTGATGATTCTTAAATATATTCCACATGATTATTTATAATGTAAATAGTCACATAGTTGTGTTTTATGTAAGAGAACAGAGGCAGGATGATAGTGGTTAAGAAAATGCCTTGAATAAAGACATTAACATTAACGTGCAATTTAAAGTTGGTTGTGTGATAAAAAAGTTCATAATATCTACGGACGAATCAAAATGTGGACAATTTGTAGACAGTAAGATCATTCTATTTCTGAAAATCATAATTAATAACATAGCAAAACAATAAATAAAGAGCTTTTAAAATATTCGACGGCTATGAGTATACTGTATATCCTCTCACTTATCAATATAAAGTTTGACTTGTACTGTATATAACTAGAGAAACAAAATACAAAAACAAATGTAACAAAGGTGTGACGAGTTATTCAGTGAACAACAAGTACTGTATTATATTGTACCTGAGACGGAAGATTCATCATGCAGCGACGTGGTTGTGTCCAGATTCTTTAAGCCTTACACTGATTTATCTTTCCTCTCTATATTTTCAACACAATTACCCCCTATTCTTGATACACTCCCAGTTATCTTCACCCAATCCATTCCAGCGACATTTTCCTTCCTATCCTAATTAAAGGCATCAAGATAGTGATACAAAGTTTTGGCTTACCTGAGACGATAACAGTGAGCTGTGTAGTTGAGGAGAGCGGTGGGGTGCCCTGGTCCATGGCCCGCACAGTGAGTGTGTATGAGTCATGGTTCTCACGGTCCAACGGCCGCGCCAAGCTCACCACACCCTCTGTTCCGTCAATGGTGAAATGACCGTCAGCAGAATCCACGAAGTTATACCGTACGCGTCGGCTGATACCTGTAGGTCAGGATGAGAAGCACAGGTATTTATTGTTGATCTTACTATGATTTGAAGATTTACAAATTTTTAAATTATTAAATGCAAAGTGAAGGATTCAGAAGAGTACACAAGAAAGAGAACTGAAAAAGAACCATAGGAATCGTAACTGAAATATTTTAAGGTGATCGCTCACACGATAAGATAGGATCGATAGGTTTATAAGATAGATCAGGAAACGTTCATAAATAGTAAAAAGTGCGAAACGTTTACAGAATTAAGCAATGTCAGATTAATTTAAATAACATTATCGAGGTCACATTAATTTATACAGTATCAGGAACATCAACTACATTCACACAAGGTCATGAACGTTCTACTACTATCATGAAGGTCAGCTACACTAAACAACATCAAGAAACTCATCAACATTTATACAACAACAGAAAGGTAAAAAAAAAAATACAAGATAACAACAAGGTCTGAAGAGCCTGTACTTCATGGGTAATCAAAAACGTCCTCACTACATTAAAAAAGTCAAAAACAATTAAACGTGATCACTAAGATGCAACAAAAATCGTTCATAGATTAACAGAAGTATGAAAAAAAGTAAACAATATCAGAAAGCATCAAAAGAATTTGTATCTCATTATTAAAGTACAAAAAACGGCCACAAATCAGGAAGGGCAGCGGACTATACAATAAACAGCATGCATAATCAGCAAAGTTAAAATGTCCACACTGTCATAAGATCAGAAACTTTTTTAAATCTTCAGCAACTCAAAAAAACATTCACACACGAGTAATAAAAGTCAAGTATATATAGCAACAGGAGGGCAGGATCACCTAGGTCAGGGTCGGTGGCGTGCATCTTGAGGACGACAGTGTTAACAGGGGCATCCTCGGGCACGGTGGCAGTGTGAGAGAGCTGGCTGAAGGTCGGAGCGTTGTCGTTGATGTCGGTGACGCGAACTTCCACAATTACCTCACATTGCCACTCAGCGTGTTCCCAGTCCTCCACCACAACCTGTGACCACATAAGAGACATGTGTGAGAAAATACAGTTGTCAGTATCTCTCATGATAATTGCTCAATATTACATGTCTGGAACAATAGCAGCGCCTTCCCCTTCTCTATATACACTTTTCAGGTCCTCCAGGGCTCCTCTAATGATATAAAACTACCATCCTAATATTAGAAACAAGTTACTGGTTAAATAAACCTGAAGTAGTTTATCTAGGGAGGACAATCATTATTTCCACCGAAATATATTCATTAGTGCAGTCGCTGTGAATATTACTGACAATTATCAAAGGTTATTCACACATACTCGTTTTAATAAGTACAGTTACGATTTTATGTGAGACAATATGACACAACGGACGAAGGATTTAGACAACCCCGCTGAGACAACATTATTATTTTTTCTGTAAGCGAATTAGTTGCACAACACTTAGTTATGACCCAGAGGAGGATGCGTAGTTTCCTCTGTCCGACAGCTTACATAAATCATTGGAACCGACGTCGAAAATAAGCAAATGTTAGGCAACACGAATGCAGTAAGCCATATATACTGTACAGTACGTCTTTGGCTCTCACTAAATTGAAATTAAAAATAAATGTCCGGTAATAAATGTTCCTTGAGTAAGAAAGAGACTGTCAGCTACAATAAGCGCTGACGATTTATCAGTTGTATCCTGCATTAATATCTGACTTATATGGCAATTTCAATGTTATAGATTAATTAACCGGTATGAATAGTAATGTAGGTATGTTTCGGAGACATCCATATGGCTTATAATAATTCTTATTCATTGTTATTACCATTGTTATCATCAACACCATCATTATTATATTAAATAATATTGTTATAACTATCAATATGAGCATTATAATTTCAATAGCATTACTGAATAATGTTATTGCAGATCATTTGAATAGTGACTGACGTGTGGACACAGGGATACAAGCGGCTTTTAATTTATATTATCTTTTTCACTCCCAGCACACACACACACACACACACACACTCACACACACGCACACACACACACACACACACACACACACACACACACACATACATTCCAACTGGAAGATTTGGAAAAGTTTTCATGGAGTTAAAATTCAAAATACGCTTCAGGATGGAGAGTTGAGCTTCCGGGAGGATTAGCTGACGCTCTCCGTGTAAAGTTATATAAATTGTAGATAAAGACAACCGTATGAAACTTCTTGGCAAATTTAAGTAAGAAAAAATAACTCTAGGGGAAATATTTCTTTGAACTTTTTACAATATTGTTGGTAGCACAAAAGCCGCAAAAATGTTACATTATGTGTAGATGAAATATATCGTTGTAAGTGTATCTCGCGACCACACTGATGTATACAGACACGACCACACTGATGTGCACACACACGACCATACTGACGTACACACCCTCGACCACACTGATGTATACACCCGCGACCATAATGATGTACACACGACCACACTGATGTACGCACCCACGCCCACACTGATGTACTGTACACACACACACACACACGACCACACTAATGTACATACGCACGACCACACCGATGCACACACGACCACAATGATCTACACACACACGACCACACTGACGTACACACCCTCGACCACACTGATTTACTGGACACACACACAAACACGACCACACCGATGTACACACGCACGACCACACTAATGTACACACACACACGACCACACTCATGTACACACCCATACCCACACTGATGTACTGTACACACACACACACACACGACCACACTGAAGTACTTAGCGTGGATGACGTGGAAACCAAATGGATAAATTATACCAACACCACCACGCAAGCTCACCACCACTTCTTCCCCGAGAAGTCCGTCAGATCTCACCCAGCTGACTTGCCCTGGATCACACCTCGGATCAAAAGACTTATGCAACAGAGAGACAGAGCCTTTCATCTCAATGACCACATCCGCTACAGGTCCCTTCGCAACCGAGTCATCCGCGAAATACGCACTGCAAAGAAGTCCCACTACCCAACCAAATTACAACACCTGAAACAGACCAACATCAGTCAATGGTATGGTAAGCTTAAAGAACTCTGTGGACTAAACAATAAGACACACCCCCTCCCCTTCCTTAGCCATCTCACTAGTGTTGACGCAGCTGAGCAAACAAATAACCATTTCGCTACTATATGCCAGACGCTCCCACGGCTTGACACAACCACTCTCCCTGCTTACCTACCAGCCTCCCTTCCCACTGACTTAGTAGAAGAATTTGACGTAGCAAAACGCCTGGACAAACTAAAATTGAAACGCTCTACCACCCCCATTGACTTACCAATGAAACTCTTCAAGGAGTTCTCCCCGGAGCTTGCTAAACCCCTCTGCTCCATCATCAATGCTTCTCTCAGTCAAGCCAGATGCCCAGCTGACTGGAAGACCTCTTATGTATCACCAGTGCCCAAGTCAACCAGCCCACAATCCTTAAATCAGCTACGACCTATTGCAATCACCCCAATACCCAGCCTAATCTGTGAAAGTTTTGTGTTCGACTGGGCTTATGCTGATATTGCAGGAGTCGTAGACCCTCAGCAATTTGGCAACATGAAAACTTCCTCCACCACTCACTGTCTTGTCAGCTTTCTCGATTACATATACCGCCATCTCGAGAAACGAAAAACGTCTGTAGCTGTCGCCTTCATTGATTTCACTAAAGCGTTCGACCTAGTCGACCACAATATAATCATCAACAAAGCTATTGACCTCGGGCTTCGAAGAAGCCTCATACCATGGCTTACAGACTTCCTCAGTGACCGACGCCAAGCTGTACGCTTCCGAGGGGCTGTCTCCACCTTTCAGTCACTCACCTGTGGCGTCCCCCAAGGCACCAAGATGGGACCACTCTGCTTCCTTATGCTCATCAATGATGCCCTAAGAGAAACCCCTGCTCGCTGGAAATATGTCGACGACTCCACCATTGGGATCAGCGTCAACAATTCTGCTCCCAACTATACCGCCCTTCAGGATTTATTGAACAGTCTCCAAAACTGGGCTACCAACAACCATGTCACCATCAACCATACCAAGACCATGGTTATGCACATCAACCTCTCCTCCGACATTGTCCCACCTCCTTCCATTACTCTAGGTCCGAACACACTCCAGGTCGTAGATTCCACGAAGCTCCTCGGCGTCACCATAGACAACAAACTAAATTGGAAACCACACGTCAATGAAGTTGTCAAATCCTCCAGTTTCCGTCTCCACCTCCTCCGCCGACTCAAGTCCCTCGGAGTTCCTGCACACGAGCTCCTCAGTGTTTACACAACATTCATACTTCCCAAGCTCACCTATGCCTCCCCCACCTGGTCTTCCTCCCTAAATGCCACACAACGTAAACACCTAGAAAAAGTGCAAAAGAGGGCATGCAAGATTATTCTCTCCTCCTCCTACTCCACATATCAAGAAGCGCTCAACACACTGACCCTTTCGACTCTCACTGACCATCACCACGACCTCATCTGCAAATTTGGTAAGAAGCTTCTACACCATCCCCGACACCGGCTCCTGCTACCACCCGAGGTCCCTTGTCCGAGAATTGCTGTTCGACACCACAACCGCATCCAGCCCATACGTGCACGAACTGATCGCTATAAGAACAGCCCAGTCCCAACCATTGTAAAAATTATCAATAACTTGTAATACTGTAACACTGTCACTATGTTGAATTGAACTGTAGTTTGAGCTTTTCCCCATCTAAGTTATTATATGTCTTATTTGTGTCACTTATGTTACTTGTATATTATTTGTAATTCGTAACCCACTCCCCAAATATGTAACTGTATATTTTCAGCCTTCTGGCTGCCAAGCTCTTTCAATAAACCGTTAATTATTATTATTATTATTATGTACACACACACGACCACACAGATGCACACACGACCACAATGATCTACACACACACGACCACACTGACGTACACACCCTCGACCACACTGATTTACTGGACACACACACCCACGACCACACTGATGTACACATGACCACACTAGCAAGAGAATCCAAGGCGAATCCCAAGGGATTTTTCCAGGTATATAGAACAAAGGTCAAGGACAAAGTTGGGCCTTTAAAGTCAGGGAGGGGAGAAGTGATAAATGGCAGTGAAGAAATATGCAAAGCTTTGAACAGCTACTTCTTATCAGTTTTCACAGAAGAAATTCGCGAGGAAATTCCAGAGGTGGAACTGATATTTACGGGAAATGAATAAGAGAAATTAAAGAATATCACTATCAGAAAACAGGATGTTCTTAAGAAGATAAATAAACTAAAGAAGACAAATTCCCCAGGGTCGGATGAAATTTTCCCTCGAGTCTTGAAAGAGTGTAGGGAACAGATTGGCGGACCCCTCGTAAACTTAAATACAAAATTATTAGACACCGGAGTTGTGCCAGACTTGTGAAAACAGGCAAATGTAGTACCCATATTCAAAAAAGGAGACAGAGCATCAGCGTCAAATTACCGGCCGATCAGTTTGACGTCAGTAGTGGGGAAATTTCTTGAATCAATTAAAGCAGATAACATCCGATCGCATCTAGAGAAAAGCAAATTGATCTACGACTCTCAACATGGGTTTACGAAGGGAAAATCTTGTCAAATCTGCTGACATTTTTTAGGAAAGTCTTCGAGGTAGTAGATAATGACGAAAATTACGATGTTATTTACTTAGACTTTAGCAAAGCATTTCAGAGGCTTCTGAGAAAAATTAAGGCTCATGGTATCGAGGGGTAAGTTTTAAATTGGATAAAATCATGGCTCACCGATAGAACGCAGAGGGTCAGCGTAGATGATGTTAAATCTGAGTGGGGCCATTTAACCAGTGGGGTTCCCCAGGGGTCAGTACTAGGCCCACTCTTGTTCATAATCTACATAAGCGATCTAGATACTGGGATCAGCAGTGACATAAGCAAGTTTCCGGATGATACCAAAATAGGGCGGCAGATTAATTCAGGGCAGGATGCAAATGCATTACAGGAGGATCTAAATAAACTGCAGACATGGTCTGAAAAATGGCAAATGAAATTCAACACCAGCATGTGCAGCGTGCTTAATATTGGAAAAACAAAAACTGACAATGTATACAGCCTTAACAACATCAACCTCGAGAAGTCGACTTGTGAAAAAGACCTAGGGGTACTTGTAAGCCCGGACCTACGGCCGAGAAAACAGTGCGTTAATGTTCGAAATAAGGCAACCAGAGTATTGGGTTTTATATTTAGAAGTGTAAGTAATAAGAGTGCAGAGGTCTTATTGCAACTATATCTTGCGCTAGTCAGGCCGCACCTTGATTATGCGGTTCAGTTCTGGTGCCCTTATTATAGAATGGATATCAACTCACTAGAGTCGGTGCAGCGAAGAATGACGAAAATGATTCCGGGACTTAGAAACCTTCCATATCAGGATAGTTTATAGAAACTAAACTTGCATTCCCTAGAAAGACGAAGAGTGCGGGGAGATATGATAGAAGTATTTAAGTGGGTGAAAGGAATCAATAAAGGGGATATAGATAAAGTTCTTATAATATCCGAGCAAGATAGGACTCTGAGCAACGGATTCAAGTTGGAAAAGTTTAGGTTTAGGAGGGAGACAGGAAGAAACTGGTTCACAAATAGGGTGGTGGACGAGTGGAACAAGCTTAGCAGCTTTGTAGTAAGTGCGGGAACTCTGGAAAGTTTCACAAGGAGGCTAGATAGATTCATGGATGATAGAGAGTGGTAGTAACTCTCGGCAGGAGCTGCCATGCACAGGCCAACCAGCCTATTGCAGACTCCTTATTTTCTAATGTTCTTTTGTAATGATACTGTACACACACACACGACCACATTGAGGTACACATACACGACCACACCGATGTTCACTCTCACGACCACACTGATGTACACACTCACCCACGACCACACTGATGTACTGTACACACCCACGACCACACTGATGTACTGTACACACCCACGACCACACTGATGTACTGTACACACCCACGACCACACTGATGTACTGTACACACCCACGACCACACTGATGTACTGTACACACCCACGACAACACTGATGTACTGTACACACCCACGACCACACTGATGTACTGTACACACCCACGACCACAGTCATGTACTGTACAAACCCACGACCACACTGATGTACTGTACACACCCACGACCACAGTGATGTACACACGCACGACCACAGTGATGTACTGTTCACACTCACAACCACACTGATGTACTGTACACACCCACGACCACACTGATGTACTGTACACACCCACGACCACACTGATGTACTGTACACACCCACGACCACACTGATGTACTGTACACACCCACGACCACACTAATGTACACTCTCCCAAAAAGTATCTTTTCCCCGTGGCCTGATGTATTTGGAAATGAACACAATAACATATGAACAGCACTCTTGGTTCGGTTGGTATTTCTGATTGTGAGTTGCACCTTCCGTTCTCTCTTCTTACACCTGATACTCACCATGATATCTGCAGTATACCGCCTATTATCTACATGATGTAATGAAATAGGATGAATTGTGATACCATATGCACAACCAATAACGTCATGAGTAACCCCACTCATTTATGCACCTTGTTGCTATTTCAGCCCCAGGGGATGGGTTGACAAATAGGAATATAACATTACTATGTTTTCACGAACTGAGGTTAAAATGGAACTGCTTCGAACGAAATATGAAACACTATGATTCTATATTACATTCATTTGCAGATATAGTAATTACAGGTGTATTATAATGCCATATCCAATTACAATGACATTGTGATTTACTGGATTTCTATATTATTTCTACCAAAATTAATGAGGTTACAATTATGTATATAACGTATGATCTCATGCTGGCAACGGACCATTATTTGATACACACTACGAGACAATGTCGTCAAGTCCTCTCTTGGGATTGACAGTCACTTTGGAGACATAACAGGCAACATCAGCGCTCTTCACAACATAGACCTAAGCAATGAGGTAAACATAATGCTATATATATATATATTTTTTTTTTTTTTTTCATTATCCCATAAAGCGCTCGGACTTCTACATATAATCAACAACCTCACCCCGCCAGGACTCGAACCCACGGTCTTATGTGTGTGACCACGAGGACACTAAAAGCAGTCCTAGACTTTGTTATATTTCATACAAAGCCTGTTCATCGAGCTTATGGCGCCGTGAACCTCCAATAGGGGACTATCCGTGCCTCGTAAGTGATCAGAGTAACGTTGATTTATAGTTATACTGTTATTCGGAACGTGACCGGCGTCTCACTGACCAGCTAAGTGAGAGTAAAAGAAGCTTGGAATTCTCGCAAGAGGAAATAAGTGACTTACAAGCAAAGTTGAACGTTGAAGCCAAAGAGACAGAACACTCAAGACCCAAGTTCAACAGCTGAGTGAGGAGAATTCCAAGCTCAAAACGGAACTAACGACAACAGCAGACCGGGTGGATTATGTGGATGACATAGGGCGGCAAAACATCCTCAGGATTGCCGGAGTCCCAGAAGATATCCACAAGAACTGGGAGTCATCCCAACGCAAAATTTCACGCCTGCTGAATGAACATTTTAAACTTCCTGAAGTAAAGTTTGACCGTGTTCAACGCGTCGGGAAACCCAACTCCTCCCGCCCGCGCGACATCATAACAAAATTCTCATCCCCCTCTGACCATGACAAAGTGTTTTATCAACGCAGTAAACTGAAAGGCACCATTATCTTCGTCAACGAAGATCTCTGCCCAGGTACGACTAAAGCCCGTCTACAGCAAATGGACCAGTTTAAAGAAGCCAGGAAACAAGGGAAACACGTGACGTTCAGTCATAAAACTCTTGTTGTGAGGGATTGGGTAAGTGGACACCCGCCCACTCACCCACCAGCTATACCAACCCCCACCCCCTTCCCAAGCCTCTCGAGAACCCACTCCCCACTGAGGGGGAACCAGCCACTGTCACTATCACCTGAGGAGTTTCCCCCCCTGCCGGCCAACTCGAGTACTACACGTCTACCCTCTGTGGTGGAAACCAGCAACCCTCAAAACCGAGTGACAGGCGCACCTCCCACTCTATCTAGGTATCACCCTCAACAGTACCGGTCATCCTAATTCTGTTCGCTGTAGCACTTGTGAGTACGTTACCCCCCCCCCCCAATTATTATAATGTTCTTAGATCTTCCTTTTTCACACCTCAGTGACCCTGACTTTTTACTGTTCCTTAATCAGTATCAATGTTCCCACAATGATGATGCTAGTGTCAATCCCTTAGATGTGCTAGATCGTATGTGTTACACCCCCTTTACCCATGGTGTCGACACAATACGCCCTCATATCGATCCTGATGTCTTTCTACAAAACTTATTGAGTTACACCAACCCCAACTGTAACTATTTCTTTCCTGACTCCCCCGAGTTTAGTTCTAGTCTCCTACTACCTCATTCCTTCTCCTTAATTAGCCATAACATCAGCAGTATTCCCCTTCATCTAGAAACCTTTTTATATCAGTTTTTATCTTCTATTGCCCACAAATTCGATGTGCTTTGGTTCAGTGAGACCAAACTCACTAACGATATTGAACATTTATATAACATTCCTAATTATAGTAGACACTGCGTCAACACGTCACGACACAGTGGTGGTGTCGCCCTATATGTTGATATCAAGTATAACACTTCTGTAAGAGATGATTTAAAGGTTCAGGAGGAGTACATGGAGAGTGTTTTCATTGGATTACGTAACGACACACGAAATATCCTAGAAGGAGTAATCTACAGAAGACCCCACACTAATGTAAGGAATTTTTTTGATAAATTTTCGAAGCTTACCACTATCATAAGTTCAGAGAGGAAACGTTGCTACATTACAGGAGATTTCAACCTTGATCTATTAAAATCAGAAACCGACACATCAGTATTAGACCTTCTTGCTATCTGTCATTCTAAACTCTTCTTCAACACTATAACCAAACCCACTAGAGTAACTGCCACCTCTGCCACTGTGATAGATCATATCTGGACAAACAACACTCCTAACAATCTTGCAAGTGGAATTATTTACAACAATATCTCAGATCACTTCCCAATTTTTGCCATGTATAAAACAGCCACAAGACCTGAAAGGTCTAGTAGAGTCTCAATACAATACAGAGACTACGGCACAGACAACATGCTCCTTTTTGAAAACAACCTAATGAATGCTAACGTGAACAGCTGCAACTTCTCATGCATCTTCAATGCTTGCTTTGATAAATGCTTCCCGCTCAAGACTAAGTCAGTGAAAACTGTATCCATTTCCAAACCCTATATCACAAGCGAAATTAAGATGATAAAAGAAAAACACAAACTCCAAAGGAAATTTGCAAAAATGACCCATAACTTTCCGTGATGCTTACCGAAGTATCAGAAAGAAAGTAACTCAAGCAGCTAGAAATGCCAGACGTAGCTATTATACAAATAAGCTCCAGTCAGCATTAGGCGACAGTAAGAAAACCTGGAATGTCATAAATTCTATTCAGAACAGGAACACTCAGCCTTCAGCCCCCCACTCACCTTTTATGATAAATGATTTAGTTGTAACGGCAAAAATCTTTCAAAAAGCATCCCTAATCACCATGAGGAATTTCGAGTCTACCTGCAAAACAGACAGCAAAATGAGCTGTCCTCTTGTTCAACCTTAATGCTGTACAACCCATGCTGTACTGCTCACCAATTATACTTATGTCTCAGCAGATGAAACAGTGGTCATCATAAAAAAGTCCAAAGATGCAGCAGCAGGCGAAGACAATATACCAATGAGCATCATTAAGAAAGTAGCCCACTTATTACTACCTGTTCTCCTACACATTTGTAACTCCTCCTTCACTTGTGGTGTCTTTCCGGATAAACTGAAAATTGCTAAAGTTCACCCAGAATATAGAAAATCTGGGGACAAAGGGCTCTTCAAGAATTACCGCCCCATATCAGTCCTCCCAGCCTTGAGTAAGATACCGGAGAAGCTAGCATGTAGTAGACTAAATTCCTTCTGCAATGCCAATAACATCTTTACAGATTCTCAGTTTGGATTTAGAGCTAGAAGGTCGGCTGAGAATGCTCTGCTATCCTTTACTAATAACATCTTAAATTCCTTTGATGACAGTCAGTTCAAAGTCGGTATATTCTTGGACCTCTCTAAAGTCTTCGATACTGTCGACCATACCATCTTCCTTTCAAAGCTTGAACATTACGGCGTTAGGGGCCTGTCCCATAATTGGTTTACCTCACAGCTGTCCAACAGGATGCAGTATGTCTGCTATAATAACCACCAATCTGACTCCTTGCCAATCTTGTATGGCGTCCCCCAAGGTTCCATTCTCGGTCCAGTACTGTTTTTGTTGTACAAAAACGACATAGTCCACTCCAGTACACTTACAAATTATTTGCAGACGATAGTAATCTCTATGCCAACAACTCAGACCTCCATTCCTTGATGAAAACTATGAACACTGAACTGACAAAAGTCAGGACCTGGGTAATACGTAGTAAACTGACCTTAAACCTTGAGAAAAACCACTACACGATCCTTCATAGAAGGAAAAACTTACCCCAGACTTGAACCCCCTGTACCTTGGTAATATAGTCATCATTGATGACTCATCAAACGCGAAGAAAATACTAAATTCCTCGGAGTTATTGTTGATGAGAAACTTAACTGGAGAAACCACATACAAGCTATTCACAATAAAGTCAATAAACAGTGCAGTATGATGTATCACACTCGACAGTCACTCACTCTCACAGCATTATTTTATTTTTTTTTTTTGGGGGGGGGGGGGGGCACTCCCCTACATCCTTGTGTAAAGTGAAACGCAGAAGCGTTTATAGTGCCCAACAGGGAAGCATGCTAAGTTCATGCTTGCCTTTATGTCTCATGAGTTAAGGGCATAGAAGCCTGAAGAGTCAAGGGCATAGAAGCCTGAAGAGTCAAGGGCATAGAAGCCTGAAGAGTCAATGGTTTATGTCATCAAGTTATTGGAAGCTCCAACAACTTGTCCCTGAATACGAATTCGCAACTTTCGATTTACACTAGGTACCTACTTTACTGCTAGGTGAACAGGGACTAATGGGGGCTAGGAAGTATGTCCAAACAACTTCCACCAGCCCGGGAATCGAACCCGTGACATCTCACTTGTGAAGGCAAGAGCAGTACCACTCTACCACCAGCACCCCCTCTCACAGCAATGAAAGAAATCTATCATGATCTTGTTTACCAACACCTGATAAACTGTCACACAATATGGGGGGGGGGGCCTGTGGCTCTTCAAAAACACAATCTCTGGTTACTGCACAAAAGAGAGATGTACGGACAATGACCTACTTGAAAAAAACAGATCACACAAACGGAATAATCAGAGATACAACTTAAAGCAAACAGAGTTACTAAGACCCCCCCCCCCCCTCACATGCGCTCCTCTCACTCCCAGACATCCATAAAATATCACGGTGTGAAGGTGTGGAATAACTTACCCCCACCCATCCGAGCAATTGCTACGCTCCCGTCCTTGAAATCATCTCTTAAAAAATATTGATTGTCTAAGTATTAACATTTCTTGTAACACCTACTATATTAACAGTACCTGCTTCTATTGCACCTTCAAAACCGATTTATCTGAAATTATCATGTAAATAGATAAGAAATTACCATTGCAATAAACATAATTGCCAACTAGACATAATCCTGACAGCTCTGTCCTCTTATTCAACCTTATTACTGTACAACCCATGTTGTACTGCTCCCCCATTATACTTATAGTTTTTCAATTCCACTGTAATTTATGTATATATATATATATATATATATATATATATATATATATATATATATATATATATATATATATATATATATATATATATATATATACATAAATAAGAAAAATAAACTAAAACAAATAATAAATAAATAAAATAAATTAATATTGAAGTGATAACCGTGGTAACATTGTAAGATGTTCTTATTACCACCATGCTATTGTACTATTCCAGATGATACTAAATGTTACATAATACTTCCCTGAGATAACAGTATAGTATATATCAGGTGCCTAAAAGACAGCTCAGGTTCTCAACTGGCTCAGCCATGTTAATATTGTTATTATTATCCACTCTGTATCTGTGTTTTTCTGGCTAAATAAACTGTTTCAATTCAATTCAATTCAAGTTCAAAGATTATAAAGATGTTTGACATACAATTAAAAAATGTTTGTACACTCTTTATATTATACCTTGATGGGACACAGTTAATATAGTGCAGAGATACAACCTTAAAGCAGCGTAGAGCATATTACAGGGTGTCCATAAATGATTACCCTGATTAAAGTCATGATCTACCAATGTTGTAGGGTAATCATTTATGGACACCCTGTATAAAGTATATGGACACTATTTACAAACGGGTCACGGAGTTTATTTATTGCTGGGACACAATTTCTAAAGTGTTGCGACAGAGTATATGAAATTTTTAAAACGTCTTGGGGTACAATCTTCAGAAAATGTTGGGCCATTTCATTATTAAATGTTGAGACAAATGTTATAAAGTGTGGAGACAAAGTTTATAGTATCAGGACATACAGCTCATAAAGTGTTGGTAAACTTGAAGTATTGGGACACTGTTTATAGTGTTATCAGGTGCTGGGACACACACAGTCTCTGGACATCGGTTCAGCTTCGTGTTTAACAAACTTTATCACACGGCTATCTGGTCTAACACTTATAAGCTGTATCAAACAAAACTATCAGTATATAAAAAACTCTAAAATGCACTTGACTTATGTAGCATAGGAACCTGAGCATATACTAAGGAAAGAGTATACCAAAACACCTTTTATTTCCTAAATTCATAACACTGGATCTGTGATCCAAATTTGTTTATCATTTATTTTGTGATACCCGTTAAATAAGCAAGATAATTATAGTCAATATTGGGAAAGGAACCCAAGAAATTACTTGAGTTTACAACTTATCTAACTTGTGAATGGTTTGGAATCATGATATGATACCATCAGGGTTCACACATCATGGAGACAGTGGATTGGCAATGTTAACTGTACCAGGTGGAAGTGTGGGTAACTGTACCATTCAAAACTTTTTTCCCTTATCACAAAACACTTCCATCATCTCTTGACAATATTGGTGCAGTTTCTATCCTGATGTTTTTGATATAGCATTCAACAGTCTACTTGTCGTTCCTTCTACATATGGCCTTCCTAATTCTCTTTTCTCAGAATCTTTTGTAGTCAATCAAAGGAATCCGAAGGTTACATAAGGATCACACTATTACTACTATACTATCAACAATCATTACAGTTTTCAGTTTCCTTGTATCCTCTTAATGTTACATACCCCTGTACCATACCTTCTATCGCCGTTCTATACACCCAGCCCACCTCCTTGTTGACTGGCTGTACATCTCCAACCTCTCGCCTCAGATCTCACAGCTATCACACAATAACAGAACGCTAACCCAGTGACAATTAACACATTTTAAACTCTAATAATTAAACGCATAAATACATACATTAATAACTAAACAAATAAACAAATAAATACATGATGAATCAATAAAGAAACTCTCAGCTACATGTGTATAATGGATGTATGAGATGACACAAAAGGTTAATCTTTTCACTAATTATACGTGTATTATACTTGTATATATGGGTGAACACAAACACAAGTTTAACTGTCTGAACTTGTAAGTGAAACTGTGTATACAACTATAAATAATATAATGTATGTGAATGTGTATAGTGTGGGTAGAACTTTATACATTAAAGAACAAATGTTTAGGTAAAAAATTCCTAATGAAAACAATCCCTTCTCCGTATTTAAAACTTAAAATTGGTAACATTATCAAGTGACTCGGCCAGTGTTGCCAATATTGTGTGGCAAGTGGCGGAGGAGGGACATAGCCGATGGATTGGATAGAGTGTCTGTACAGCTCACAGATCTAGTAACTGTGTAAAGTGAAGGATGTAGTGTGAAGGGTGTAGTGTGAGGGGTGTAGTGTGGGTGGTGTAGTATGAGTGGTGTAGTGTGAGGGGTGTAGTGTGAGGGGTGTAGTGAGGGGTGTAGTGTGGGGGGTGTAGTGTGGGGGGTGTAGTGTGGGTGGTGTAGTGTGAGGGGTGTAGTGTGAGGGGTGTAGTGTGAGGGGTGTAGTGTGAGGGGTGTAATGTGGGAACTGTAGTGTGAGGGGTGTAGTCTGATGGGTGTAGTGTGGGGGTGTAGTGTGAGGGGTGTAGTGTGAGGGGTGTAGTGTGAGGGGTGTAATGTGGGGACTGTAGTGTGAGGGGTGTAGTGTGATGGGTGTAGTGTGGGGGTGTAGTGTGGGTGGTGTAGTATGAGTGGTGTAGTGTGAGGGGTGTAGTGTGTGGGGTGTAGTGTGGGGGGTGTAGTGTGGGTGGTGTAGTGTGAGGGGTGTAGTGTGGGGGTGTAGTGTGGGTGGTGTAGTGTAGGGGGTGTAGTGTGGGGGGTGTAGTGTGAGGGGTGTAGTGTGGGGGGTGTAGTGTGGGTGGTGTAGTGTGAGGGGTGTAGTGTGGGTGGTGTAGTGTGAAGGGTGTAGTGTGAGGGGTGTAGTATGAGGGGTGTAGTGTGAGGGGTGTAGTGTGAGGGGTGTAGTGTGAGGGGTGTATTGTGGGGGGTGTAGTGTGAGGGGTGTAGTGTGAGGGGTGTAGTGTGAGGGGTGTAATGTGGGGACTGTAGTGTGAGGGGAGTCGTGTGATGGGTGTAGTGTGGGGGTGTAGTGTGGGTGGTGTAGTATGTGTGGTGTAGTGTGAGGGGTGTAGTGTGGGGGTGTAGTGTGGGTGGTGTAGTGTGGGGGGTGTAGTGTGGGGGGTGTAGTGTGAGGGGTGTAGTGTGGGGGGTGTAGTGTGGGTGGTGTAGTGTGAGGGGTGTAGTGTGGGTGGTGTAGTGTGAAGGGTGTAGTGTGAGGGGTGTAGTATGAGGGGTGTAGTGTGGGTGGTGCAGTGTGAGGGGTGTAGTGTGAGGGGTGTAGTGTGAGGGGTGTAGTGTGGGGGTGTAGTGTGAGGGGTGTAGTGAGGGGGTGTAGTGTGAGGGGTGTAGTGTGGGGGGTGTAGTGTGGGGGTGTAGTGTGGGGGTGTAGTGTGGGGGTGTAATGTGGGGGGTGTAGTGTGGGTGGTGTAGTGTGGGGGTGCAGTGTGAGGGGTGTAGTGTGTGGGGTGTAGTGTGAGGGGTGTAGTGTGAGGGGTGTAGTGTGAAGGGTGTAGTGTGTGGGGTGTAGTGTGGGGGTGTAGTGTGGGGGTGTAGTGTGGGGGTGTAGTGTGGGGGGTGTAGTGTGAAGGGTGTAGTGTGGGGGGTGTATGGTGGGGGGTGTAGTGTGGGGGTGTAGTGTGGGGGGTGTAGTGTGGGGGGTGTAGTATGAGTGGTGTAGTGTGAGGGGTGTAATATAGGGGGTGTAGTGTGGGTGGTGTAGTGTGAGGGGTGTAGTGTGAGGGGTGTAGTGTGAGGGGTGTTGTGTGAGGGGTGTAATGTGAGGGGTGTAATGTGGGAATTGTAGTGTGAGGGGTGTAGTGTGATGGGTGTAGTGTGGGGGTGTAGTGTGAGGGGGGGAGTGTGAGGGGTGTAGTGTGAGGGGTGTAGTGTGAGGGGTGTAGTGTGAGGGGTGTAGTGTGAGGGGTGTAGTGTGAGGGGTGTACTGAGGGGTGTAGTGTGGGGGGTGTAGTGTGGGGGGTGTAGTGTGGGTGGTGTAGTGTGAGGGGTGTAGTGTGAGGGGTGTTGTGTGAGGGGTGTAGTGTGAGGGGTGTAATGTGGGAATTGTAGTGTGAGGGGTGTAGTGTGATGGGTGTAGTGTGGGGGTGTAGTGTGAGGGGTGTAGTGTGAGGGGTGTAGTGTGAGGGGTGTAATGTGGGGACTGTAGTGTGAGGGGTGTAGTGTGATGGCGTGTAGTGGGAGGGGTGTAATGTGGGGACTGTAGTGTGAGGGGTGTAGTGTGAGGGGTGTAGTGTGGGGGTGTAGTCTGGGTGGTGTAGTATGAGTGGTGTAGTGTGAGGGGTGTAGTGTGGGGGTGTAGTGTGGGTGGTGTAGTGTGGGGGGTGTAGTGTGTGGGGTGTAGTGTAAGGGGTGTAGTGTGAGGGGTGTAGTGTGAGGGGTGTAATGTGGGAACTGTAGTGTGAGGGGTGTAGTGTGATGGGTGTAGTGTGGGGGTGTAGTGTGAGGGGTGTAGTGTGAGGGGTGTAGTGTGAGGGGTGTAATGTGGGGACTGTAGTGTGAGGGGTGTAGTGTGATGGGTGTAGTGTGGGGGGGTAGTGTGGGTGGTGTAGTGTGAGTGGTGTAGTGTGAGGGGTGTAGTGTGTGGGGTGTAGTGTGGGGGTGTAGTGTGGGTGGTGTAGTGTGAGGGGTGTAGTGTGGGGGTGTAGTGTGGGTGGTGTAGTGTAGGGGGTGTAGTGTGGGGGGTGTAGTGTGAGGGGTGTAGTGTGGGGGGTGTAGTGTGGGTGGTGTAGTGTGAGGGGTGTAGTGTGGGTGGTGTAGTGTGAAGGGTGTAGTGTGAGGGGTGTAGTATGAGGGGTGTAGTGTGGGTGGTGCAGTGTGAGGGGTGTAGTGTGAGGGGTGTAGTGTGAGGGGTGTATTGTGGGGGTGTAGTGTGAGGGGTGTAGTGAGGGGTGTAGTGTGAGGGGTGTAATGTGGGGACTGTAGTGTGAGGGGTGTCGCGTGATGGGTGTAGTGTGGGGGTGTAGTGTGGGTGGTGTAGTATGTGTGGTGTAGTGTGAGGGGTGTAGTGTGGGGGTGTAGTGTGGGTGGTGTAGTGTGGGGGGTGTAGTATGGGGGGTGTAGTGTGAGGTGTGTAGTGTGGGGGGTGTAGTGTGGGTGGTGTTATTGTGAGGGGTGTAGTGTGGGTGGTGTAGTGTGAAGGGTGTAGTGTGAGGGGTGTAGTATGAGGGGTGTAGTGTGGGTGGTGCAGTGTGAGGGGTGTAGTGTGAGGGGTGTAGTGTGAGGGGTGTAGTGTGGGGGTGTAGTGTGAGGGGTGTAGTGAGGGGGTGTAGTGTGAGGGGTGTAGTGTGGGGGGTGTAGTGTGGGGGTGTAGTGTGGGGGTGTAGTGTGGGGTGTAATGTGGGGGGTGTAGTGTGGGTGGTGTAGTGTGGGGGTGTAGTGTGAGGGGTGTAGTGTGGGGGGGTGTAGTGTGAGGGGTGTAGTGTGAGGGGTGTAGTGTGAAGGGTGTAGTGTGTGGGGTGTAGTGTGGGGGTGTAGTGTGGGGGGTGTAGTGTGGGGGTGTAGTGTGGGGGGTGTAGTGTGAAGGGTGTAGTGTGGGGGGTGTATGGTGGGGGGTGTAGTGTGGGGGTGTAGTGTGGGGGGTGTAGTGTGGGGGGTGTAGTATGAGTGGTGTAGTGTGAGGGGTGTAATATAGGGGGTGTAGTGTGGGTGGTGTAGTGTGAGGGGTGTAGTGTGAGGGGTGTAGTGTGAGGGGTGTAGTGTGAGGGGTGTACTGAGGGGTGTAGTGTGGGGGGTGTAGTGTGGGGGGTGTAGTGAGGGTGGTGTAGTGTGAGCGGTGTAGTGTGAGGGGTGTTGTGTGAGGGGTGTAGTGTGAGGGGTGTAATGTGGGAATTGTAGTGTGAGGGGTGTAGTGTGATGGGTGTAGTGTGGGGGTGTAGTGTGAGGGGTGTAGTGTGAGGGGTGTAGTGTGAGGGGTGTAATGTGGGGACTGTAGTGTGAGGGGTGTAGTGTGATGGGTGTAGTGTGGGGGTGTAGTGTGGGTGGTGTAGTATGAGTGGTGTAGTGTGATGGGTGTAGTGTGTGGGGTGTAGTGTGGGTGGTGTAGTGTGGGTGGTGTAGTATGAGTGGTGTAGTGTGAGGTGTGTAGTGTGGGGGTGTAGTGTGGGTGGTGTAGTGTAGGGGGTGTAGTGTGGGGGGTGTAGTGTGAGGGGTGTAGTGTGGGGGTGTAGTGTGGGTGGTGTAGTGTGAGGGGTGTAGTGTGGGTGGTGTAGTGTGAAGGGTGTAGTGTGAGGGGTGTAGTATGAGGGGTGTAGTGTGGGTGGTGCAGTGTGAGGGGTGTAGTGTGAGGGGTGTAGTGTGAGGGGTGTAGTGTGGGGGGTGTAGTGTGAGGGGTGTAGTGTGAGGGGTGTAGTGGGAGGGGTGTAATGTGGGGACTGTAGTGTGAGGGGTGTAGTGTGAGGGGTGTAGTGTGGGGGTGTAGTGTGGGTGGCGTAGTATGAGTGGTGTAGTGTGAGGGGTGTAGTGTGGGGGTGTAGTGTGGGTGGTGTAGTGTGGGGGTGTAGTGTGTGGGGTGTAGTGTGAGGGGTGTAGTGTGGGGGGTGGAGTGTGGGTGGTGTAGTGTGAGGGGTGTAGTGTGGGTGGTGTAGTATGAGGGGTGTAGTGTGGGTGGTGCAGTGTGAGGGGTGTAGTGTGAGGGGTGTAGTGTGAGGGGTGTAGTGTGGGGGTATAGTGTGAGGGGTGTAGTGTGAGGGGTGTAATGTGGGAATTGTAGTGTGAGGGGTGTAGTGTGATGGGTGTAGTGTGGGGGTGTAGTGTGAGGGGTGTAGTGTGAGGGGTGTAGTGTGAGGGGTGTAATGTGGGGACTGTAGTGTGAGGGGTGTAGTGTGATGGGTGTAGTGTGGGGGTGTAGTGTGGGTGGTGTAGTATGAATGGTGTAGTGTGAGGGGTGTAGTGTGTGGGGTGTAGTGTGGGTGGTGTAGTGTGGGTGGTGTAGTATGAGTGGTGTAGTGTGAGGGGTGTAGTGTGGGGGTGTAGTGTGGGTGGTGTAGTGTAGGGGGTGTGGTGTGGGGGGTGTAGTGTGAGGGGTGTAGTGTGGGGGGTGTAGTGTGGGTGGTGTAGTGTGAGGGGTGTAGTGTGGGTGGTGTAGTGTGAAGGGTGTAGTGTGAGGGGTGTAGTATGAGGGGTGTAGTGTGGGTTGTGCAGTGTGAGGGGTGTAGTGTGAGGGGTGTAGTGTGAGGGGTGTAGTGTGGGGGGTGTAGTGTGAGGGGTGTTGTGTGAGGGGTGTAGTGGGAGGGGTGTAATGTGGGGACTGTAGTGTGAGGGGTGTAGTGTGAGGGGTGTAGTGTGGGGGTGTAGTGTGGGTGGCGTAGTATGAGTGGTGTAGTGTGAGGGGTGTAATATAGGGGGTGTAGTGTGGGTGGTGTAGTGTGAGGGGTGTAGTGTGAGGGGTGTAGTGTGAGGGGTGTAGTGTGAGGGGTGTACTGAGGGGTGTAGTGTGGGGGGTGTAGTGTGGGGGGTGTAGTGAGGGTGGTGTAGTGTGAGCGGTGTAGTGTGAGGGGTGTTGTGTGAGGGGTGTAGTGTGAGGGGTGTAATGTGGGAATTGTAGTGTGAGGGGTGTAGTGTGATGGGTGTAGTGTGGGGGTGTAGTGTGAGGGGTGTAGTGTGAGGGGTGTAGTGTGAGGGGTGTAATGTGGGGACTGTAGTGTGAGGGGTGTAGTGTGATGGGTGTAGTGTGGGGGTGTAGTGTGGGTGGTGTAGTATGAGTGGTGTAGTGTGAGGGGTGTAGTGTGTGGGGTGTAGTGTGGGTGGTGTAGTGTGGGTGGTGTAGTATGAGTGGTGTAGTGTGAGGTGTGTAGTGTGGGGGTGTAGTGTGGGTGGTGTAGTGTAGGGGGTGTAGTGTGGGGGGTGTAGTGTGAGGGGTGTAGTGTGGGGGGTGTAGTGTGGGTGGTGTAGTGTGAGGGGTGTAGTGTGGGTGGTGTAGTGTGAAGGGTGTAGTGTGAGGGGTGTAGTATGAGGGGTGTAGTGTGGGTGGTGCAGTGTGAGGGGTGTAGTGTGAGGGGTGTAGTGTGAGGGGTGTAGTGTGGGGGGTGTAGTGTGAGGGGTGTAGTGTGAGGGGTGTAGTGGGAGGGGTGTAATGTGGGGACTGTAGTGTGAGGGGTGTAGTGTGAGGGGTGTAGTGTGGGGGTGTAGTGTGGGTGGCGTAGTATGAGTGGTGTAGTGTGAGGGGTGTAGTGTGGGGGTGTAGTGTGGGTGGTGTAGTGTGGGGGGTGTAGTGTGTGGGGTGTAGTGTGAGGGGTGTAGTGTGGGGGTGTAGTGTGGGTGGTGTAGTGTGAGGGGTGTAGTGTGGGTGGTGTAGTATGAGGGGTGTAGTGTGGGTGGTGCAGTGTGAGGGGTGTAGTGTGAGGGGTGTAGTGTGAGGGGTGTAGTGTGGGGGTATAGTGTGAGGGGTGTAGTGTTGTAATGTGGGAATTGTAGTGTGAGGGGTGTAGTGTGATGGGTGTAGTGTGGGGGTGTAGTGTGAGGGGTGTAGTGTGAGGGGTGTAGTGTGAGGGGTGTAATGTGGGGACTGTAGTGTGAGGGGTGTAGTGTGATGGGTGTAGTGTGGGGGTGTAGTGTGGGTGGTGTAGTATGATGGGTGTAGTGTGAGGGGTGTAGTGTGTGGGGTGTAGTGTGGGTGGTGTAGTGTGGGTGGTGTAGTATGAGTGGTGTAGTGTGAGGGGTGTAGTGTGGGGGTGTAGTGTGGGTGGTGTAGTGTAGGGGGTGTGGTGTGGGGGGTGTAGTGTGAGGGGTGTAGTGTGGGGGGTGTAGTGTGGGTGGTGTAGTGTGAGGGGTGTAGTGTGGGTGGTGTAGTGTGAAGGGTGTAGTGTGAGGGGTGTAGTATGAGGGGTGTAGTGTGGGTTGTGCAGTGTGAGGGGTGTAGTGTGAGGGGTGTAGTGTGAGGGGTGTAGTGTGGGGGTGTAGTGTGAGGGGTGTTGTGTGAGGGGTGTAGTGGGAGGGGTGTAATGTGGGGACTGTAGTGTGAGGGGTGTAGTGTGAGGGGTGTAGTGTGGGGGTGTAGTGTGGGTGGCGTAGTATGAGTGGTGTAGTGTGAGGGGTGTAGTGTGGGGGTGTAGTGTGGGTGGTGTAGTGTGGGGGGTGTAGTGTGTGGGGTGTAGTGTGAGGGGTGTAGTGTGGGGGGTGTAGTGTGGGTGGTGTAGTGTGAGGGGTGTAGTGTGGGTGGTGTAGTATGAGGGGTGTAGTGTGGGTGGTGCAGTGTGAGGGGTGTAGTGTGAGGGGTGTAGTGTGAGGGGTGTAGTGTGGGGGTGTAGTGTGAGGGGTGTAGTGAGGGGGTGTAGTGTGACGGGTGTAGTGTGGGGGGTGTAGTGTGGGGGTGTAGTGTGGGGGTGTAGTGTGGGGGTGTAATGTGGGGGTGTAGTGTGGGTGGTGTAGTGTGGGGGTGTAGTGTGAGGGGTGTAGTGTGGGGGGTGTAGTGTGAGGGGTGTAGTGTGAGGGGTGTAGTGTGGGGGGTGTAGTATGAGTGGTGTAGTGTGAGGGGTGTAATATAGGGGGTGGAGTGTGGGGTTGTAGTGTGGGGGTGAAGTGTGAGGGTGTAGTGTGGGGGGTGTAATGTGGGGGTTGTAGTGTGGGGGGTGTAGTGTGGCGGTGTAGTGTGGGAGGTGTAGTGTGGGGGGTGTAGTATGAGTGGTGTAGTGTGGGGGGGTGTAGTGTGGGGGGTGTAGTGTGGGGGTGTAGTGTGGGGGTGTAGTGTGGGGGTGTAATGTGAGGGGTGTAGTGTGAGGGGTGTAGTGTGAGGGGTGTAGTGTGAGGGGTGTAATGTGGGGGTGTAGTGTGAGGGGTGTAGTGTGAGGGTGTAGTGTGAGGAGTGTAGTGTGAGGGGTGTAGTGTGGGTGGTGTAGTGTGGGTGGTGTAGTGTGGGGGTGTAGTGTGAGGGGTGTAGTGTTGGTGGTGTACTGTGAGTGGTGTAGTGTGAGGGGTGTAATGTGGGGGGTGTAGTGTGAGGGGTGTAGTGTGAGGGGTGTAGTGTGAGGGGTGTAGTGTCGGGGTATAGTGTGAGGGGTGTAGTGTGGGGGGTGTAGTGTGGGGGTGTAATGTGAGGGGTGTAGTGTGAGGGGTGTAGTGTGAGGGGTGTAGTGTGAGGGGTGTAGTGTGAGGGGTGTAGTGTGGGGGTGTAGTGTGAGGGGTGTAGTGTGAGGGCTGTAGTGAGAGGGCTGTAGTGTGAGGGCTGTAGTGTGAGGGCTGCAGTGCGAGCGCTGTAGTGTGAGGGCTGTAATGTGAGGGCTGGAGTGTGAGGGCTGTAGTGTGAGGGCTGTAATGTGAGAGATGAAATATGAATGGAACGCAGTACAATGGATTACGTCAATACTTCCCTTATATGATATTATATATCACACTGCTCACCTCAAAGACTCTGGGGCCGACAGACTGCCAGAGACTTTGTTCGTATCCAGTAACTATTCATTCGTGCAACTACTGGAACACAAGTATAGATTCAACCCAGAAAATTTTGAACATACACCTTGTAATGTATTTATGTATACAAACAAATATACACAGAACGTTATAAATACATAATTTCCATCTAAACACACAAAAATAAGGAACTGTAAAAAAACATGCAGATGCTAAAGCGTAAACGAGAATGCTGGTACATGTACTGTATACTCGCATACCAGTCTAAATATACACGTTCATATATGTTTATACAAACATTTGCAACCCCACGGATCCCTGCACACATACACACACACACACACACACACACTAGGGATGTAAGTCTGAAGACCAGGTTTTTAGGGTACCGTACCTGTGTCACTCTGAGGGTACTTAAATCTCTGATTTTTGCACAAAACCTTTGGAAACCACAAATATATCTATTGATTTTTAGGTGTGTTGGAGGTAGTGGCCACCCGGTTAAGTGTGGGTTCAGTTAGAGAGAGTTCCCTAACCTCACATTACTATACTATGGACATGGCTCTTAACTACGCCTCCATGATATGCGACATCCTGGGGTGATTTTTATCGCCCGGTAGTCTGGACTTGCCCGGATATATAGCCGGACAATTGTTTTTAAGAGATTTTCCGGCGGACAAGCAGGTCTTTTTTAACCCTACAGAAACGTAACCAGCAACAGACTAAGATATATATATATATATATATATATATATATATATATATATATATATATATATATATATATATATATATATGTAGAAGTCCGCGTGTTTGTTGGGCTAATGAAATATATATATATATACATATATGTATATATATATATATATATATATATATATATATATATATATATATATATATATATATATATATATAGAGAGAGAGAGAGAGAGAGAGAGAGAGAGAGAGAGAGAGAGAGAGAGAGAGAGAGAGAGAGAGAGAGAGAGAGAGGCAGAGTAGAGTAGGGGTTGAGTAATATGAATGTTGTGAAGGACGCTGTTTACACCTTGTTGGGTGATGACACCTGAACCACCTTATTGAGGTGAAGAACGAATGATTATGAATAAAACAGCCAGGGTCATATGGCGCCCTGATGGAGGTGATGATCATGAGGCTTAAACGCCTGTATTATTAAACAACATCCTCCCTTGAAGAGGTTCGTCGTGTTTCAACATAAGAACATAAGGAGTCTGCAAAAGGCCGGTTGGCCTCTGCATGGCAGCTCCTGTCGAGAGTTACTACCACTCTCTATCATCCATGAATCTATCTAGCCTCCTTTTGAAACTTTCCAGAGTTCCCGCACTTACTACAAAGTTGCTAAGCTTGTTCCACTCGTCCACCACCCTATTTGTGAACCAGTTCCTTCCTATCTCCCTCCTAAACCTAAACTTATCCAACTTAAATCCGTTGCTCCGAGTCCCATCCTGCTCGGATATTATAAGAACTTTATCTATATCCCCTTTATTGATTCCTGTCACCCACTTAAATACTTCTATCATATCTCCCCGCACTCTTCGTCTTTCTAGGGAATGCAAGTTTAGTTTCTTTAACCTATCCTGATATGGAAGGTTTCTAAGTCCCGGAATCATTTTCGTCATTCTTCGCTGCACCGACTCTAGTGAATTGATATCCATTCTATAACAAGGGCACCAGAACTGAACCGCATAATCGAGGTGCGGGCTGACTAGTTTTAAACTAAATGAGTCCTGAAGGACACCGCAATACAGTATTAACGGGGTGGTGCGGCGGTAAAATTAAGTAATTCCAATATTATAAATAAATTTTATTGGATTTAGTTAATTTACCGCCACACTACCTCGTTAAGTACTGTACTGCGGTGTCCCTCAGGACTCATTTAGTTTAAAACTCGGGTTGAAGCACGACGAACCTCTTCAAGGGAAGATGTTGTTTAATAATACGGGCGCAAGTCTGTTGGTCTTCAAGACAGAGGAACAGTGGTCTACTGGCTGGACAATAATGCAATCAAGCTTATGTACGTTTTGTTATTAACAGATCAATGTAGTGTATGACCTGTAGCTGACTTAACACCTCCAGGTAGTGTATGACCTGTAGCTGACTTAACATCTCCAGGTAGTGTATGAACTGTAGCTGACTAAACACCTCCAGGTAGTGTATGACCTGTAGCTGACTTACACCTCCAGGTAGCGTATGACCTGTAGCTGACTTAACACCTCCAGGTAGTGTATGACCTGTAGCTGACCTAACACCTCCAGGTAGCGTATGACCTGTAGCTGACTTAACACCTCCAGGTAGTGTATGACCTGTAGCTGACCTAACACCTCCAGGTAGTGTATGACCTGTAGCTGACCTAACACCTCCAGGTAGTGTATGACCTGAAGCTGACTTAACACCTCCAGGTAGTGTATGACCTGTAGCTGACTTAACACCTCCAGGTAGTGTATGACCTGTAGCTGACCTAACACCTCCAGGTAGTGTATGACCTGTAGCTGACCTAACACCTCCAGGTAGTGTATGACCTGTAGCTGACTTAACACCTCCAGGTAGTGTATGACCTGTAAGCTGACTTAACACCTCCAGGTAGTGTATGACCTGTAGCTGACTTACACCCCGAGGTAGTGTATGACCTGTAAGCTGACCTAACACCTCCAGGTAGTGTATGACCTGTAGCTGACTTAACACCTCCAGGTCGTGTATGACCTGTAGCTGACTTACACCCCGAGGTAGTGTATGACCTGTAGCTGACTTAACACCTCCAGGTAGTGTATGACCTGTAGCTGACCTAACACCTCCAGGTAGTGTATGACTTGTAGCTGACTTAACACCTCCAGGTAGTGTATGACCTGTAGCTGACCTAACACCTCCAGGTAGTGTATGACCTGTAGCTAACTTAACACCTCCAGGTAGTGTATGACCTGTAAGCTGACCTAACACCGCCAGGTAGTGTATGACCTGTAGCTGACTTAACACCTCCAGGTAGTGTATGACCTGTAGCTGACTTACACCCCGAGGTAGTGTATGACCTGTAAGCTGACCTAACACCTCCAGGTAGTGTATGACCTGTAGCTGACTTAACACCTCCAGGTCGTGTATGACCTGTAGCTGACTTACACCCCGAAGTAGTGTATGACCTGTAGCTGACTTAACACCTCCAGGTAGTGTATGACCTGTAGCTGACTTAACACCTCCAGGTAGTGTATGACCTGTAGCTGACCTAACACCTCCAGGTAGTGTGAAGATGTTTAATCTTCCGTGAAATGAGTCTGCGTCTCTTATTTTCGAGAGACCCCAAATATTATGTTTGTATGAAGTGAGATACTATTGTTTTGACGAAAAGATTATCCAAAAAATTCGGGTTTCTACAGAGGCATGTAATATAAGCTGAAACTGTGATTAATCTCGGTCTGTGATAACAGAGGCGTCACAGTTTTCAGAACACAATATTCTTGCCGAGATAGTTTTAATGATATCAAAATATAGGCATAAAATAGAGGCATGATAGTTGAAAACATATAATAATACAGGCATGATAGTTGGGAACATAAAGGCATGAGAGTTTTCAGAACACATAATAAAAATCGTGGCATAAAAATTTTCATAAAACAGAATAAATGTCGCTTAAAGTTTACGATCAAGAGAAATTATCTGTTGTTATATATTTTTATACGAATAGTAAAATGTTTATATGTTTCTAAAGCGTTCAGTTCTCTCTACACTTTAGGACTTATCGTGGCTCCCGTCAGACGATTTTATTCAGTTTAGAGAAAACCTCCAATACTAAAAAGGTTAAATAAATATGCCGACATTATGTCCATTAATTAAGAGAATAATGTTGAGTCAAGAAACAGTCAGTAAAGACGCTTGTTGACACTTGTTGTTGTTGTGTGTGTGTCATTATTAACAATCTGGTTTTCTCGCGTAAATTATCGCCCCTCACCTCACTGCAGCGTCTCATCCTATGACAGTTTCATTAGCGAACAAAACCACGGTATTTGAAGCCCGTGATGGTATTATAATGACCCAGAAGTTGTAGAGTTTTAATATTTCAAAGTAGTTTGTGGTTAATGTTTCTTTTACGCGCATAATGATGCGGTTAAGTGTAAAGGTTTTAAGAATGCCTTACGTATATGTCTTACGATGTATACAATTGATCCATAATAATGTAGCTGTATGAGGTAACGAACTGTGCGTAAATAGAAGTTGTGCATTATGTGTGTTGACAGGTAATCAGGGCAGCGGTGATCCGATTATATCTCATAAAATATGACGACCATCTTCACGGAGCCTCGCCGAGGCAATTATTGGTGTATTTCCAATAAAACACGAGGTTCATATTATTTTGGCAATGATTGTTTGTCTGGTTATAACACAGTTTGTGTCAGATGAGGCGATTCAATCAACCAGCATCACTTGGTGCCTCGCCTCTATCTCTAACACAGGTGTAAGTTTTGTACCTTTAAAGAACGTTTTGTGTGAACGTGACAATTCAAGTATATAAATAAAGTCACTTGGAAAACAACATCCCCCAAGTTTAGTTCTGAGGACGTCATCTCGGCGTGAAACTGAGAATAATGGACATTCTGTTGTGCGGTGCACGGAGGAGCTGTGTAGGTGTACTATACACTAACACTCACCTTCTCTGATGAATCTCATTTGTTAACTTATGTCAAGCGATTATTTCATATCAGTTTATCTTAAAGATGAATCTTTAAGATTACTTACTATATGGGTTTGCTTCAGTACTATTAGTGGTGGACCAACTTAGCACACATTGACACTATGCGATAGAGTGACGTATCCTTATAAGACTCCTACGAGTCCTTTACCATAGTACAGGTGACTGTAATGGAACATTTATGAACGTGACAGGTGTACAGCCAGGAAATACACCAGTCTAATCAAACGTGTATGATGGGGAGAGATAACTTCCATATTAAGTGTTAATATTTAATGTTATTGTTTTACGAAAGTCAGTCACGAGTTGTTTTTTTAGAATCAGTAGCATAAAATGTTTAAATTCTCAGTGATACTCTGGGTTATGAGCAACACAGCTGGATATAGCAGCATCCCTGGAGTCACATTTGGTCCCTAACGCATCCCCACACAGTGATCATATTAATAGTGACTTTAGAACGATTTAGTTCATGAAATAAATTTAATAGATTCATGAAAGATTTATTCTTTATACGGGTCACATTGAGCGGCAGATGGCAAACAGGGTAATTATTTTGTTCATTGAAGTAAAAGTAATACTAACTAATTGTATGTCTTATTTCAGATAATATGTACATCCTAAAGTTCAAAAACCAAGTGGAAATTACATCAGCGCTTCTTTTGGGGGGAAAACAATTCGCTGTAAGACGTTTGCCGCAACCTGTATAAAATACAAATTATAGTACTTGTATTTCTGTCCATCACCCAGACGACCAGTATGGGTACCTCTGTTATATCCCTGAGTACGTATTATAGCTCTCGATTATTTAGTCAATTCCATATTTATGCAACTCTCATACATTCATATGACACACACAAACAAACAAACGCACACACACACACACACACACACACACACTTCCTTCAGCCTTCATAGGGTACGGACGTGTGTAGTCGGCGCTGCCCGCTCACGCGGCCGTGGTCTCTTGACCAAGCAGACAGCTGATATACAAAAATGACATTTCAACTCGAAAGAAAGAAACAACTGTTAGAGCGACAATCAGTACTTAGCTGCCAATGTTGACCTGACACCTTGACCTGACGCACCCGACCCGCGGTACACTCATAAGAACATAAGAACATAAGAAAATAAGGAGTCTGCAATAGGCCGGTTGGCCCGTGCATGGCAGCTCCTGTCGAGAGTTACTACCACTCTCTATCATCCATGGATCTATCCAGCCTCCTTTTGAAACTTTCCAACGTTCCAGCACTTACTACAAAGTTGCTAAGCTTGTTCCACTCGACCACCACCCTATTTGTGAACGAGTTCCTTCCTATCTCCCTCCTTATCCTAACTTATCCAACTTAAATCCGTTGCTACGAGTCCTATCCTGCTCGGATATTATAAGAACTTTATCTATATCCCCTTTATTGATTCCTTTCACCCACTTAAATACTTCTATCATATCTCCCCGCACTCTTCGTCTTTCTAGGGAATGCAAGTTTAGTTTCTTTAAACTATCCTGATATGGAAGGTTTCTAAGTCCCGGAATCATTTTCGTCATTCTTCGCTGCACTGACTCTAGTGAATTGATATCCATTCTATAATAGGGGCACCAGAACTGAACCGCATAATCGAGGTGCGGCCTGACTAGCGCTACAGAAGATAAAGTTGCAATAAGACCTCTGCACTCTTATTACTTACACTTCTAAATATAAAACCTAATACTCTGTTTGCCTTATTTCGAACATTAACGCACTGTTTTCTGGGCAGTAGGTCCGGGCTTACAAGCACCCCTAAGTCTCTTTCACAAGTCGGCTTCTCTAAGTTAATGACAGTATTTGTTCTTCCAATATTAAGTACGCTGCACTTGCTGGTGTTGAATTTCATTTGCCATTTTTTTTACCACTCCTGCAGTTTATTTAAATCTCCCGTTAGTGCATTTGCATCCTGCCCTGAATTAATCTGCCGCCTTATTTTGGTGTCATCCGCAAACTTGATTATGTCACTGCTGATCTCCGTATCTAGATAGTTTATGTAGATTATGAACAAGAGTGGGCCCAGTACTGACCCCTGGGGAACCCCACTGGTTACACAGCCCCACTCAGATTTAGCACCATCTATGCTGACCCTCTGCGTTCTGTCGGTGAGCCATGATTTTGTCCAATTTAAAACTTTCCCCTCGATACCATGAGCCTTAACTTTTCTCAAGCCTCTAATGCGGCTCTTTGTCAAATGCTTTGCTAAAGTCTGAGTAAATAACATCGTAATTTTCGTCATTATCTACTACCTCATAGATATAGACTTTCCTAGAAAAACGTCAGTAGATTTGTTAAACAACGGATTTAAGTTGGGTAAGTTTAGGTTTAGCGGGAGACAGGAAGGAACTGGTTCACAAATAGGGTGGTGGATGAGTGGAAGAAGCTTAGCAACTTTGTAGTAATTGCTGGAACGCTGGAAAGTTTTAAAAGGAGGCTAGATAGATTCATGGATGATAGAGAGTGGTAGTAACTCTCGGCAGGAGGTGCCATGCACAGGCCAACCGGCCTATTGCAGACTCCTTATTTTCTCATGTTCTTATGTTCTTATGTAATCGACTCCAAGGTGAGGGGGTCGATTTGGCACTTTTTCAGGTTTGTCTTGAGACTATCCTTTTACCTTTTCAGTTGCCCACCAGGGTTACGTTTACCTTTCTACTGTCGTCCATGCAATGTAACATGGCACGTCCAGCATAGATGTTCATGGATAATGGCAGCCTTGATGCTCCTACAGTTGGTGTCAGCAAGAATACTGGCATTTGTTCTCTTGTCTTCCCAGCATACTCGGAGGTTGGAATGTAGACACACACACACACAGCTGAGCAATTAAACATCCATGTCGCAGCTATATGCCAGACGCTTCCGCGGTTTGACACATCTGGTCTCCCTGTTTACCTACCAGCCCCCTTTCCCACTGACTTAGTGGAAGAATTTAAAGTAGCAAAACGTCCAGACAAACTTAAGTTAAAGCGCTCCACCAGCCCCATTGACTTACCAATGAAACTCAACAAGGAGTTCTCCCCGGAACTATCCAAAAAAAAAAAATCTGCTCCATCATCAATGTTTCCCTCAGCCAAGCAAGATGCCTAGCAGACTGGAAGACCTCATATGTGTCACAAGTGCCCAAGTCAACGAGCCCACAATCCTTAAATGAGCTACCACCCATTGCCATCACCCCAACACCCAGCTTTATGTGCTAAAGTTTCGTTTTTGACTAGGCATATACTGATATTGCAAGCACCACCACTCACTGTCTTGTCAGTTTCCTCGACTACTTATACCGCCATCTGGAAAAACGAAAGACGTCTGTGGCTGTCGCCTTCATTGACTTCACCATGACATTTGACCTACAGTAGCCAACCACAATTTAATACCATGGCTTACAGACTTCCTTAGTGACCGACGCCAAGCCGTACGCTTCCGAGCGGCCGTCTCAACTTTTCAGTCACTCACCTGTGGTGTCTCATAGGCACCAAGACGGGACCGCTCTGATTTCTCATGCTTATCAATGATGCCCTAAGAGAAACCTCTGCTCGCTGGAAATATATCAACGACTCCGCCATTGGGATCAGTGTGAACAACTCGGTTCCCGATTACACCGCCGTCCAGAATTTATCGAACAGTCTCCCAAATTGGGCCACCAACAACCATGTCACCATCAACTATACCAAGACCATGGTTATGCACATAAACCTTTCCTCTGACCTTGCCCCACCTCCCTCCATCACTTAGGGCCCCAACACTCTCCAGTGTGTGGACTCCACCAAGCTCCTCGGCGTCACTATGGATAACAAACTAAATTGGAATACACACGTCAGTACAATTCTCAAATCCTCCAGTTTTCGTCTCCACATCCGCCGACTCAAGTCCGTCGGAGTTCCCGCGCCCTAGCTTCTCAGTGCTTACTCAATATTCGTACTTCCCAAGCTGACCTATACCTCCCCTGCCTGGTCTTGGTCCCTAAATGCCACACAACGGAAACACTTCTAAAAAGTGCAGAAGAGGGTATCAAGAATATTCTCTCCCCCTCCTACTCCACATATCAAGAAACGCTCAACACACGGACCCTCTCGACTCTCTCTGACCATCACCACGACCTCATCTGCAAATTTAGTGAGAGGTTTCTGTACCATCCCTGACACCGGCTCCTGCTTCCACTCGAGATCCCTCATCCACGAATTCCTGCTTGACACCACAACCGCATCCAGCCCATACGAACACGTACTGATCGCTATAAGAACAGCCCAGTCCCAACCACTGTAAAAATTATCACCAACTAGTAATCAACCAGTGTGTTCACCCCCAGCCAAACTCACCTATTTGCACTGTTACTATGTTGAAATGCCCTGTAATATGACCTTCTTCCCACCTAGTTATATCTGTCATATTTGCATCACGTTTGTTACTTGTGTATTATTTGTCAATCAAGTGATCCATTCCCAAATTATGTAACTGTATATAATCATCCATTTGGCTGCCTTGTTCGTTCAATAAACCGTTAGTTATTATTATTATAATATTATTATTACTACTACTTTGCTGTCACTCGGAATAGAGAATGACGATCATCCAGCTATGAGTTTTGAGGTGACTAAAGAGGCCGATAAGGGGACGGCAGAGTTGATCAAATGAGTTGCACATGTGGAGGGCGTCTTTCCGGCGTTGATGCTTGTCTGCCTCGGTTTGCAGTCGGGCTAACATAAAAGTATTGACACCTTCTCGTGTGGTGATCCTCATAGCGTTACGATATGGAGTAATAGACTTCCAGGTGAAGGGGGTTGATTTGTCACGTTTTCAGGTTTGTCTTAAGACTATCCTTATACCTTTTCAGCTGCCCGCCGGCATTACATTTACTATTCGTTAGGTGAATGTAAAGTAGCTGCTTTGGCAGTCTACTGTCATCCATGTGTAGCTGTTCATGGATAATGGTAGCCTCGATGCTCCGACAGTTGGTGCCAGCAAGAATGCTGGCATTTGTTCTCTTGTCTTCCCAGCAAACATGGAGGATGAAACATAGACTACGTTTGTGAAAGTTTTCAAGTGCCTTGAGGTGCCTCCTGCATGTGACCCATGTCTCACTGCCATATAGCAGGGTGGGGAGGATAACTGCTCGATATACGTGTAACTTTGCATGTAATTTCAGCTAACTATAGCTGAAGACACGGTTTCAGAGTCTGCCAAAGGCTTGAGATGCACATCTGATCCGATGCTGAATCTCTTCATGGATGTCCGCGGTGGTGGACAGGTGGGAGCCGAGATACCCAAAGTGGGTAACATTAGAGAGGGGAGTACCGTTAGGCTGGATGGATGGTGGAGGTGTGTCTGAACCAGGGGCAGATTAAAAGAGAATCTGAGTCTTATGTACATTCACCTCAAAGCCGAAGTGTGCATACGCATATGCATAGGTGATCAGGATCTCCTGTAGGTCGTGTTCAGCGTGAGCAACAAGGTTGAGGTCATCTGCATACTGAAGTTCAGTTGTGGAAGCTGCCTACACCCTTGATCTTGCCGGGAGTCGGCTTATATTGAAAAGAACCTTCATCCGGCACTCGATGTCCACCCCGCTGGTTAAATTGGCGCTGGCACAAGTAAGGAAGCCAGCCAAGAAAATGGAAAAGAGAGTTGGTGCCAGTACACACACTTGTTCAGTCTCCGTTTGGATGAGGAAGAACTCAGACTGGGTGCCATTGTGCAGGACACTGCTGTTCATGCCACTGTCTGACTGGTCTCCCTTGTTCTTATAAATATTGATGATGGAGGCGTCTTTAAGAGCTCGGGGCATTTCCTCCTTTTCCCAAACATTCTCCAGAAGAGAGTGGAGACAGTTGGTAAGCAGAGGTCCTCCTGATTTATACACCTCGCCTGGAATTCCATCAGGCCCTGAGGCTTTGTCATTTTTCAACCTTTTGATGGCAGTAGCCACCTCATCCAGGGATGAAAGATAGCTGAGGCAGGTCAGCTCTGGATGCTGAGGGACCTGCTGGGTAGTCAGGACATCCACAACGGTGTTTCGGTTGAGCAGTGAATAGTAGTGCACTTTACAGCGCTGAAGGAGGACTTAATCGTCTTTAATTATGGAGTTACTTTCGGATGAGCGGAGGGGGCTGCACCACGAGTGATTGGCCCATAAATTGTTTTAGTGGAATTAAAAAATTCGTACATCTTGTGCTAATCTGCAAATTTTTGTGCTTCACATGCTGTATTTTTAAATCAGTCGTTCTTTAGATTGCGAAGTTTCCGCTAGGGCGCCGCTTTCTACTTACGTAAGGTATCAGCTTTGGTCTTGAGATTGAGGGTTGTTCTGCCAGTGATGGAAAAGTACATTGATTGCCGGGTCACATTCATCAAACCAGTTCTGGTGTATTCTTTCGATCTGGCCGAGGGTCTCTCTGCAGATTTTTGTCATGACAGTGTCTCATTTGGCACGCTGGATCGTCCAGACGCTTAGTGTTAAAAACCTCTTTTAGAGGCTTGCTGCCTTCGCCGTTTTGGGACGACGTGAAATGAGAGCTTGGCTCTGACGAGCCGATGATCAGTGTCGCAGTGGTCTGAGCCACGCATGGCATAGATGATGAGGACAACTCGCGATCTCTTTCTTTGACAATGATGTAGTTAATGAGGTGCCAGTGTTTGGATCATGGGTGTTGCCAGGAATCCTTGAACTTGTCGGCCTGCCTAAACAAGGTGAGGTTGTGTGCAGCACACTTGCTGAGGAGGAGTAGGCCGTTGGGATTACACTCTCCTAGTCCATTTCACCCTATGGTTCCCTGCCAAATGTCAGCATCTCTGCCAACTCTGGCACTGAAGTCACCATGGAGCACAATCTTGTCTTCTTTGGTGATAGAGATAGCATGCCGTCGAAGTCAGCATAAAAGGCCTCCTTGATGTCACCCTCTTCATCCAGTGTTGGGGTATATGCACTGATGAAAAAGACATGACGTGAGTGATTCAGAGGAACTCGAAGCGTCGTGAGGTGCTCGTTGATCTCAATAGCTGTTTCAGTTAGTCTGTGTAGAATGCGTTGGCGGAAGGCAAAGCCAACTCCATAAATGCTGTTTTTCTCCGCAGCAGGCTTACCCTTCCAGAAGAAGTTATAGCCAGACCCCACTTCTGTAAGTTGACCCTCATCTTGGAGCCAGGAGTCACTAATGGCTGCTATGTCGATGTTATACCTAGCAAGCTCTTTTGCCACATGGGCAGTTCTTCTTTCAGGTCGCTCATTTGTAGCAGTATCCAGAAGGTCTTGACATTCCATGCAGCGACCATAAGAGGTTGTATAGTCTGTTTTTGTTTGGATCTCTAGTTTTGATTGTGTTTTCGACCGCGTATGGAGGACCTTACTGAATGTGATTGCCCAGTCAGTTTGGATTTTTAGGCAGGCTATGGTTAGGGCACCTTTTCTAACCCCCTCCCCATGTGGGGTGAGCAAAGTAGCTCCTCGAAAGGGCTGCTCAGTCAAACAGACAGGACCGGATTGCACTGCTGCCGACATCCAACCGCATACATGACTATCTTATCTGTGCCACCCATGTGCAGAGTTGTGACTAGAGACTCCCGGGAGTCACCTCTGCCTGTCCTCGTCGCCACTCGTCCGTCGCCACAGGACTTTTGGGGGTATAGGGGTTTTGATGATGGGAGAGGTATGATGAACTGGATGATGGCTGCACGTGAGTTGATTTATGTGGTGAGGCAGAAGCACAGGCTGCAACCACACATCTTGGCTCTCCTTTTTCCTGATCCAGTGGTGCAAGTGTTGCAATGACTAGGGAAAGGGAGAGTTGCATTGGACTGCCGATAGCCCAGTTTGCTGGGTTTCGCCTTAGTTGCCTGTCCATCAACCATTGCCTTCGTCCGCTGGTGTAGTAGTCGTTGGGTTCCCAAGGTGGTCACCTCTTCCGCCTATACCGCCGTTGGGGTCTTGTTGGAGCTATGTAAGCATGTCTGCCTGATGCAGGGCTCCACCGCAGATTTTTCCTTAAGAGTTTGCTCCCGTAGCCTTACCCCAACCAAGGTTAACCCACAAGGCAGAGGGGTAATGGTTGGTAGGAGCCAGAACGTGTCCACAGGCCCATACGTTATTACACACACACACACACACACACACACACACACACACACACACACACACGAGATACGCATTTTAATTTTCTTTTAAACTATTTTTACGTCGTTCTTGATAAAGAAATGAACTAATGGATATGAAGACAAAACAAATAATTGCTTCAGTATGTGTGGGTGTGGGTGTGGTAGAAGGAGTGGTGGTGATGGTAGTGAGTGGTTGAGTGGTGTAGACGGTGGAGTGGGTGTTGGAGAGAGCGTTGGTGATGGTGGCTGGTGGAGGGACTAGTGATGATGATGGTGGGTGGTGGAGGAAGCTGTGATGATGATGGTGGGTGGTGGGGGAGCGGTGATGATGGTGAGTGGTGGAGACAGTGGTGTGGGCTGTGGAGGATGTAGTGGTGTTGGTGGGTGGTGAAGGGAGTGGTGGAGATGGTGGTGTAGATGGTGGAGGAAATGGTGATGATGGTGAGTGGTGGAGGAACAGGTGCATGGTTGGACGTGAGTAGTGACAATGAAGGGTGAGATTTTACCGAAGGCAGTGGTTAGTTTACTGTGCACCTCTTACTCATATTGTAAGTGGTAGTCCAAATGGATTATACAACAGAGGTCACGAGGCGTCTACGTCACTTCCAAGTAGACTCAGAAGTGTATGGGCAGAGAAGGGGAGGAGACCGAGAGGGAACAGTGTGGCAAATTGGACACCTCAGGAGTACGAGGGAAGAGTGAAGGGTTTAAGAAGGGGGGGGGTAAAATGGGAGATTGTGAGGGGGCGCTGAGGAGGATAGACGAAGAGGGGGCGTGAATGAAGGGGAAAGGGGAGGAGAGTGTGAGGTAGGGGAAGGAAGAGGTGTGGAGGAGGGGTAGAGTGTGAGGTAGGGGAAGGGGGAGGTGTAGAGAAGAGAAAGAGGGAGGAGTGTGTGAGGTAAGGGAAGGAAGAGGTGTGGAGGAGGGGTACAGTGTGATGAGTGTGAGGTAGGGGGAGGGGGAGGTGTAGAGAAGAGGAAGAGGGAGGAGTGTGTGAGGTAAGGGGGGCAAGAGGAAAGCGTGTGTGAGGTAAGGGGAGGAAGAGGTGTGGAGAAGAGGTAGATGGAGGAGTGTGTAAGGTAAGGGGAGGAAGAGGTGTGGAGGAAGGGTAGAGTGTGGAGAGTGTGAGGTAGTGTAAGGAGGAAGGTGTGAGCAAAGGGATAAAACTTTAGTTGGCTACAGAAAAGAATATTAAGAGGACCAGCCGTTCAGAGGCAGCAGCAGTGACCACCACACACCCGGCCACAGTCACCATCTGCTGCTGTGTTTGTTGGTATACAGTTAGACTCTGGAACAGTTGCCGCACCAAAAGTTTAAAAAGTCTCGGCAGAATGGAAATGACACTTCACTAACTCAGACTTAACGAGACAATTATTCTAGTGTGTGTGTGTGTGTGTGTGTGTGTGTGTGTGTGTGTGTGTACTGGCGCCAACTCTCTTTTCCATTTTCTTGGCTGCCTTCCTTACTCGTGCCAGTGACTATTTAGCCAGCGGGGTGGACATTGAGTCCCGGATGAAGGGTCTTTTCAACATATGACGACTCCAGGCAGGAACAAAGGTGTCGGCAGCTTCCATTACTAAACTTCAGTATGCAGATGACCTCACACTTGTCGCTCACAATGAACGCGACCTACAGGACATCCTGCAGATGCGTATGCACACTTCGGCCTTGAGGTGAATGTATGTAAGACTCAGATTCTCTTTCAACCTGCCCCTGGTTCAGCCACACCTCCACCATCCATCCAGCTTAATGGTACTACCCTCTCCAATGGTATCCACCTTCGGTATCTTGTCTCCCAGCTGTCCACCACTGCGGACATCGATGAAGAGATTCAACATCGGATCAGATGTGCATCTCAAGTCTTTGGCACATTCTGAAGCCGTGTTTTCAGTTATAGGGAGCTGAAATTATCTACAAAGTTGCCCGTATATCAAACAGTGGTCCTCCCCACCCTGCTATATGGCAGTGAGACATGGGTCACATACATGAGGCACCTCAAGGCACTTGAAAATTTTCACCAACGTAGTCTACGTTCCATCCTCCGAGTTCACTGGCAAGACAAGAGAACAAATGGCAGTATTGTCGCTGACACCAGCTGCAGGAGCATTGAGGCTACCATTATCCATGAACAACTACGTTGGACTGGCCATGTTACCCGCATGGACGACAGTAGACTGCCAAAGCAGCTAATTTGTAGTCATCTAACGAATAGTAAACGTAACGCTGGCGAGCAACTGAAAATGCATAAGGATAGTCTTAAGACAAACCTGAAAAAGTGCCAAATCGACCCCCTCACTTGGGAGACGATCACTTCACACCATAACGCTTGGAGGATCACCACAAGAGGTGTCAATTCTTTCCAGATAGCCTGACTGCAAACCGAGGCAGACAAGCGTCAGCGGTGGAAAGAAGCTGCCGCCGCCCCTCCCGCACTAGATGTAGTCCTCCACATGTGCAACATCTGTGAGCAACACTGCCGGTCCCATATCGGCCTCTTCAGTCACTTCAAAACTCACCAATGAATCTAACATATCATTGTATCTTAGCTGGATGATCGTCGTACTCGATTCCGAGTGTCAGCAAAGTAGTAGTAGTGTGTGTGTGTGTGTGTGTGTGTGTGTGTGTGTGTGTGTGTGTGTGTGTGTGTGTGTGTGTTTATAATAATAATAATAATAATCATAATAATAATAATAATATGAACAGAAAATATTTTTAATAATATATACACCAACAACAATAATAATAATAATAATAATAATAATAATAAAATTATTATTCTTAAAAATTTTAAAGTAATCGAACATGTCCATAAAATATGAACACTAGGATGTTTCAAGCCATTTTGGATCAAATTCATTTTGATAAAACAATGGATTATAAAACTAAAGTAGTTTCTTACTTAGTCCAAGTTAAATAATAAACAATATATGATGGTTTTATGAGAGGCAGACACGAGGTGAAAATAATAGTTATTTGTAACGCAAAATATTCTAAACTCAAGTGAAAGCCAGGAAGGAGAGGAAGTTATAAGTGGTGGCAGCGGAGCGGAAGTAAGACGTGCGAGAGACAGATGAGGAAACCCTACAAATACCGCAGGAGGGGAAGGATGTATACTGGAGAGGCAGGTGCAGTGTTGACATGCGACCTTTATGAAACATGTACAGGGACAGGGGCTGAGGAACCTGTCATGGAGCATAAATGAATACCATAATAGTATAATTTACGACGCAGCACTGAACGATATTATCAGCCATATTTTGGATCTATGATGCCTCTCATATAACCATCATATATTGTTTATTATTGTAATTACTTACATGATCAACTATTTTGTATAACACACACACACACACACACACACACACACACACACACACTTACATAATCATTACAAAAGAAAAGGATTATATTAGCCACAATAACGATAATTGGAAATAAACATTAAAAATATGAAAATATAATATAATACAATAACAAAGACAAGACAACTGAGAAATGTTATTGAAACAACTGTTCTGGCTATTTTTCTCACACCTTCAGTAAAAAAGATGATAAGCAATCGAATTACTAAATCTCCTCACGTGTTCTAATGCAAATAATTATCTCGTCTACCTTCATCAATGTTATTACCTCACCGTGTAACCCGCAGGATATTCACCTTAACCCATGGCAGTGATACTAACTAGGAAAAGATATTGTACTGTATATATTTTCATGAGTCTGTCTACCAACCTTACCAAGACACCTTTAGTAAATACTCACCAGATTATTGAGATTACTGTTTTAGTCCTTTTTCACACTGTCGGTACTTAAAACCTATCTCTATTAACACTTTCACCGCGTGTCACGCACTTGCTATTTTATTCTGGCTACCTATTAAATAACTTAAAGATGGTAGTACAGAACTGTATTAGGAATGAATTTACAGCCAACAAGACTAACTAGTGGTGAGAGTGATCTTGTATTAATTAGTTACAGTTCGTAGTAATCTTCTCGAGTCTATGTCACAGTGCTGCCTGTAAGTTGTTCGTAGCCATTGTTAGAAACTAACTCTCTTATTTTCAAAATCAATTATATGCAAAAGAAAGAATTAATGCATTTCCAGTTTTAAACACCTTTCTGGCTTTCCTTGGCTCGTTGTAGTTCAGATATTCTTTCGGTTTTACGTTATTACAGTCACATGTTGAACAAGTTGAACCACAATTGAGGTAGTTATATAAGGAACACGTTGTTTCTGAACCTAGACTTCAGCCATACCGTACAAACTACCCGGCTACCTCTCTTCCTCCCATAAAGCATTACTAAGCTACTGCTCGTAACCCCCACTTGCCATTGTCAAAATTCACGAGTCTAGCCAAAGCAATAGTTTATATCAGCGGAAAACGGGATGATATAACTCATCTTAGCTGTAAATATTATTAGTATGCTGTCATTTGACAAATTTCACTTTGAGCTATAAGCTACCCTTTAGATATTGATATGACGCAAGGATTGACAGACACACATCGAGAGCATTATATTTTCCTCCGTGTTTATGGCACATTATAAAAGTCATTATATAGACTTTCGCATAATCAAATCAAAGACATAATACAAACAATGATTACAAAACATAATAATGACTATAATCTGTTCACTAGAATTTTCCAAATGAAGGCCAACAGTACATGGCGGGATAGTTTGTAGCGATGCAGCGAAAGCCACGACAGGTCTTCAGTATTTAATTTATCGTATTTATATTCTGATATTTTAAGGGATAATTTCTTTTCTGTGTTGAGCTCTGATAATTTCCGTATTGGGGAAGTAAAAATTAGTAAGTGTAACACACTGGTGACATAATATCATAAAGAGAACAAGAAAATTATTACAAATTTTCAGCGACATCCTCCATCCCCCTGGGTGACGTCCCTGGGCAAGGGGGAGTTTACTTGCTGAATTTGTTCATCGTGTTCGTGTTCACAAGCTAATTTATGCTTCCCTAAGTGCGGAAATTATCAGAGATCAACGTAAAAAAAAAATCTTGAAAATATCAGAATATAAAGACCATAGATAAAATAGTGACTCTTCGCGTGCACGTCTGTCAAGCCAATCAGCTGCCGTGTTACAAACTGACCCGAGGCCTCAATTGCAAAGTTGGATAGAGCAGCCTATGAAGTATGAACTATCTTTAATAAAATTATCTTATATTTTGAGAGACTCCACCAACAGCTGATTGTGAGACAACAATAACACCAGCACCCAAATATTCAAAACAAGTGACCCATTTCTATATTCATGTAATTTTGATGTGATATAAAATAAATATAACTAAATGTAAAAAAAAATTATAAATAAATACATTTCATGTTAGATTAAGAGGAACATAAAGAAATGCCTCACAGGCAATTGTACTTACAAGAACCAGTTATTACAGTTTATATACCGGGATGTTACCGTGGGGTCTCTGCTCTTTCTGTACAGTATAAAGAGGTGTTGTACTCACCGTGAGGTAGTAGTAGTCTCTGTTCTCTCGGTCCAGCTGGACGGCTGTGGCGACGTGTCCACTTAGCTGGTCGATGCTGAAGTGTTGAGCACCGTCGCCAGTGAGCGTGTATCTGCTGCGTGCTGCTGTACCTTCGTCAGCGTCCCAGGCCACGACTGAGGCCACGTGTGTGCCCAGCGCCACGCCTTCAGACACCTCGCGCCTGTACACTGGCTCCTTACACACTGGTCCGTTGTCTGCCGGCCCACAAAACCCTTATATTACTATTTACTGTGATCTCTTAGATGTGTGTGTGTGTGTGTGTGTGTGTGTGTAAATTAACACATCTTAGCTATAGAAAGAGATTGGTCGACTTAAAGTAAATACATCTGAGAAGTAGAGAATTTATGTTGACTAACCGTTGACGTCTATGACGGTGACGGTGACGGTGGTGTTAGCGGTAAACTTGCCGTCGGTGGCGGTGACAGTGAGGGTGTACTCCGCCTGTCTCTCCCGGTCCAGAGCCGCGGCCACATACACCTGTACACACTCAACACTTTACTCACCTGCCTTAATTATCTCCTCACTTAGAGTACAGCAGTTAACCTTACTCATCTGTTTATGATCAACAGTTTATTATAAAATTTGTACACGTTGTAGGTACAGTACCAAATTCTCCTCTTAGTACCACAAGTATTATCTCATATAAATGTTCAAAAGAACCTTTACGTCACTTACCTGTCCAGAAGTGTGGACGAGAAAATGACCGTCGGAGTCACCGCCAGTAACGAAGTAGTCCAGCTGGGAGGGCGTCTCGTCAGCGTCCACCACACTCAGCTCCACCACCGCCGTGCCCGTCGCCGTGTCCTCGGGCACTTTTCATAAATACATTACTACTGTTACTAAATTACAACACTATTATTAATTTTCTGGTAAACTTAACTTTATATTGTGTGTGTGGGTGTGTGTGTGCACAGGGTGGTGAAATGCGTCTAGTGTGGCAGCAATATGTCAGTGTTAAGGTGCAAGCACTGCTTGCTCCCTTTCTCTTTCAGCTGCCTCCGCTGGCTAGCCAGAATTGTGAACAGAGAGGCAACTTGCATAAGTGCACAAGTCTCCCTCTGCCAGTACACAGCCTCCTCACCATCAACACTCCTGCTTTGCCTCCTCGTGGTAACACACGGTAACTAGGTACCTCGTGGGTCCAAGCTAGACAAGCAGTGGATCTCTGAGTAGCAGTGGACCCCAGAGGGACGGCACATAGGTCCACTGGCATGTGAACACGTCCCCAACCACTACCCTGCATCAGGCAGACATGCTTACAGAGGTCCAACAAGACCCCAACGGCGGTATAGGCAGAAGAGGTGACCACAGTGGAAACCCAACGACTACACCGGCGGAGTAAACTGGGCTATCGGCAGTCCATTGCAACTCTCCGTCTCCCCAGTCGTTGCAACATTTGCACCACTGGATCAGGAAAAGGGAGAGCCAAGATGTGTGGTTGCAGCCTGCGCTCCTGCCTCACCACATAAATCAACTCACGCTAAGCCATCACCCAGCTCACCATACCTCTCATCATCATCAAAACCCCTTTTACCCCGAAAAGTCCAATGGCGATGGACGAATGGTGACGGGGAAAGGCAGAGATGACTGCCCGGAGTCACTAGTCACAACTTTGCACATGGGCGGCAAAGATAAGGTGGTCGTTTATGCACTGGGATCTAGGCAGCAGTGCAATCCGGTCCTGTCTGTGCGACTGAACAGCCCTTTCGAGGAGCCACTCTGCTCACCCCACAAGGGGATGGGGCTAGAAAAGGTGCCCTGAACATAGCCTGCCTAAAAACTCAACCTGACTGGGCAACCACACCTAGTAAGGTCATCCTTAAGCGGTCGAAAACACAATCAAAATCAGAGATCCATACAAAAACAAACTATACAACCTCATGGTCGCTGCATGGAATGTCAGGACCCTTCTGGATACTGGCACAAATAAGCAGCCATTAGTGAGTTCCGGCTCCCAGATATGGGTCAACTCCAGGAAAGGGGGTCTGGCTATACCTTCTTCTGGAAAGGTAAGCCTGCTGCGGAGAGAAACCTCATTTATGGAGTTAGCTTTGCCATCCGCCAACGCATCCTACACAGGCTAATTGAAATGCCTATTGGGATCAACGAGAGCCTCATGACGCTTCGAGTCCCACTGAATCACTCACGCCATGCCTTTTTCATCAGTGCATACGCCCCAACACTGAATGTAGAGGCCTTTTACGCCGATTTCGACAGAGTGCTAACCTTTATCCCCAGTGATGACAAGGTGGTGCTCCTTGGTGAATTCAATGCCAGAGTTGGCAGAGATGCTGACATATGGCCGAGAACCAAAGGGAGAAATGGACTAGGCAAATGTAATCTCAATCGCCTACTCCTCCTCAACTAGTGCACTGCACACAACCTCACCATCACCAATACCTTGTTTAGGCAGGCCAACAAGTTCAAGGGTTCTTGGCAACACCCACGATCCAAACACTGGCATCTCATTGACTACATCATGGTCATAGAAAGAGATCACCGAGATGTCCACATCACCCGTGCCCTGCGTGGCTCAGTCCACTGTGACACTAATCATCAGCTCGTCAGAGACAAGCTCTCACTTCACGTCACCCCAAAACGGAGAAGGCAGAATCCTCCAAAAGAGGTTTTAATACTAAACTTTGGGAGGACCCAGCGGTAGCACATGCTTTCAGAGAGCAGCTCGAGCATAGTCTGGTAAACAACCCAACAGCAAACAACGAAAATCCCAGTGCCGAATGAGACATTCTCGACACTGTCATGACAAAAACCTGCAGAGAGACCCTCGGCCAGATCGAAAGAATACACCAGGACTGATTTGATCAAAATGACCCAGCAATCAATGTACTCATTGGTGATAAACGTGCTGCTTTTACTGACAGACAAAACAACCCTCTGTCTCGGACCAAAGCTGATACCTTCAACAAGTAGAAAGCAGCGGCCCAGCGGGAACTTCGTAATCTAAAGAATGACTGGCTTAAAAATAAAGCATGTGAAGCACACAAACTTGCAGATCAGCATAAGATGCGGGAATTTTCTAATTCCATTCAAACAATTATGGGCCAATCACTCGTGGCGCAGCCCCCCTCTGCTCATCTGACGGTAACTTCACAATTAAAGACGATGAAGGCCTCCTTCAACGCTAGAAAGAGCACTACCATTCACTGCTCAACCAAAACACAGATGAGGATGTCCTGACTACAAATCAAGTCCCTCAGCAGCCAAAGCTGACCCACCTCAGCTATCCTCCATCCTAGGATGAGGAAGCTACGGCCATCAAACAGATGAAAAATAACAAAGCCTCAGGTGCTGACGGAATCCCAGCAGAGGTGTATAAAGCACGAGGACCTCTGCTTACAAGCTGTCTCAACTCTCTCCTGGAGAGTATATGGGAAAAGGAGGAAATCCCCCAAGCTCTTAAAGACGCCTCCATTGTCAATATCTATAAGAAAAGGGGAGACCGGTCAGACTGTGGCAACTACTGCGGGATCTCGCTGCTCTCCATTGCTGGCAAGATTATCGCCCGAGTCTTCCTAAACAGACTTCTTCCTGAGGCAGAAAACTTCCTCCCAGAATCTCAATTTGGCTTTAAACCATCACGTGGCACCACTCACATAATCTTTGCTGCCCGTCCGATACAGGAAAAGTGCAGAGAACAGCATCGTGACCTGTACATGGCTTTCATCGACCTAATCAAGGCTTTCGACTTGGATAACAGGGAAGCCGTCTGGTGGACCCTCAACCGATTTGGATGCTCACCAAAATTCATCGCCATAGTGAGGCAACTCCACGATGGCATGAACGGCAGTGTCCTGCACAATGGCACCCAGTCTGAGTTCCTCTCCAACCAAACAGGGTTTAAACAAGGGTGTGTACTGGCAACAACTCTCATTTCCATTTTCCTGGCTCCCTTCCTTGCATGTGCAAGTGCCAATTTAGCCAATGGGGTGAACATCGAGTACTGGGTGAAGGGGGGTCATTTCAACATAAGACAATTCCAGGCAAGAACAAAGGTGTTGGCAGCCTCCATTACCAAACTTCAGTATGCAGATGACCTCACCCTTGTTGCTCACACTGAACACGACCTACAGGAGATCCTGAACATCTGTGCAGATGCATATGCACACTTCGCCCTTGAGATGAATGTATGTTAGACTCAGATTCTCTTTCAACCTGCCCCTGG